>JARQOD010005585.1:0-47207 GCA_033576555.1 Oophaga sylvatica
ACATAAATCCACATAGTCCTGGTATACAACTGGTAGTTCAGGGACTGACATGATTCCTTTAGGAACAGAGCAAGCTGAAACTTTTGGACTCATCTGTTTCTCTGGAAAGTGTAATTCCTTGGTCTCCCAGTTAATGGTAGGATTCTGAGCCTGCAGCCATGGTAGCCCTAGAATAATGGGAAAGTGGGGAGAAGAGATAAGCATAAAGGACAGTTTCTCTTGATGATCTTTACCCATAAGAACCCTCAAAGGCTCTGTTTCCTGATCCACTGGTCCAGAGGTCAGCAGGGAGCCATCCACAGTTTCCATCTGTACTGGAGTAGCCTTCTTCACTGAACGTATTCCCTGTTTCAGAGCAAAGGAGACATCCATAAAATTTCCACTTGCCCCTGAGTCGATCATAGCAGAGCTAGACACCCAAGCTGAGTCAACCCAGAGTTTGATGGAAAGAAAGCAATGAGAATTGTTTTTCTTACAACTCAGCTGGGACACCGCTGAGGAAACTTGAAAAATGGCAGCGTTTACACAGTCAACGTCCTCAGAGGTAACGGAGTTTAAGTCCGAGAAATCAAGATCTGTTGCTGCAGATCTCTCTGGAGCCTGAGGCTCGGACCTGACAGATCCCCTCTCGCAACACTCACAATGAATGAGTGCTGCAGTAGCCTTACGAGAACGGCTGGGGCAGTTTATAATGAAGTGCCCTGACTTACCACAATAGAAACATAGATTCTCCTTAAAACGATGTTCCTTGCGTGCATCACTAACCCGTCGTTGTAAAGAGTCTACCTGCATGGGTTCAGGTTCAGGTTCCCGTGTAATCCTACTCAAAGGTTCCTTAGCTGGAGAGGAAGGTAGGAAAAGGTTAGTACGATTGCTTTCGAACCATCTCTCTTGCCTGCGTTCAGTCAGGCGAGCATCAATACGGATGCAGTAGTTAATAAAGTCACCTAACGCAGTGGGAGGGTCGGCACGAGCAAGTTCATCCTTAATCAGTGGAGATAACCCCTTTCGAAAAATAGATTTTTTGGCGGAACTGTCACAGGTGGTATCAAGGGCCCATCTCTTGAAATCCAAGGCATATTCAGCTACCGAGTGCTTACCTTGGCGCAAAGCTAACATGGCTGCTTCAGCTGTTGCACCTCGATTGGGGTCATCAAACACCTGCCCCATGGCTGAAATAAAATCATCAAGGTGATTCAAACAATCATCCTCAGTCTCAATCAGAGGGTTTGCCCACATTAAAGCCTTGTTGGTAAGCAACATAATTATAGTAAGCACCTTAGATCGTTCAGTGGGAAATTGTGAAGCATGTGCAGAAAAAAAAAGATTGCATTGATTAATAAATCCCCTGAATTTCTCACGTTCACGTCCAAAACGAAAAGGGGGCAACTTGGGAATCCCAGCACTCGGGGCTACGGCAGGAGCCTGGACTCGCCCCTCTAGAACCTCAATCCTGGCTCGCAAATCCTGGGTAGTCTGTCCAACCACTTGCAAATTGTGATTATTGAGGTCCTGTAGATTTGTAAAACGGGTCTTTATATTCTGCAAATCTGCAAGGATATTATCAGTCACTCCGCAAAGTTCCTTTATGCGGGCCTCCATTTTCCAGATCTTTTAAGACAGGATTACTGGAAGAAGAGGAGAGAAAAAAAAACAATAGTGTTCACCTGTGGCAACACTGCAGAGAGAAAAAAAAATTAAGGGAACTGCTCACCTGGAATGGTTGTGAGAAGTCACAACCACTATCATCACAGAAAGTTTCAACCAGACATCTGATATCCAGAGTTACAGCAGACAAAAAAGAGAAAAGAAAGGAAAAAAAAAAAACAATAGTGTTTACCTGTGGTAACACTGCAAAAAGAAAAAACTTAAGGGAATTGCTCACCTGGAATGGTTGTGAGAAGTCACAACCACTGTCATCACAGAAAGTACAACCGGACGTCTGATATCCACAGTACAGCAGACACAGCCATCCAGACCCAGCAGACACTAACGTTTTGGCTTCAGAATCTTGTAATGTATGTAGTACAGTTCATATAGCGTCTTGTGCTTGGGTGCGATGAAAACACAGGAGTCACAGGTTTGATATAGAAAAGTCCTGTATTACTTCATACAAGTTGGCAGAAATAGTCACACAGTTTGCAGACACAGAAACAGGAGACACAGCAGGCCAGAGTAATCCAAGCACAGCAATCACTCTCCAATACAGATTCAGGATCTTCTTCTCTGTTACCGTAAGTCCATGCAAACGTGGGTCTTTCAAAGAGCAGGGTTCAGAGTCCACAAGTGCTTCAGAGTTCCTCAGTAGGAATAGCTGGAGTACAAGGTCCAAGGCTTACAGGAGTCAAGTCACAGGTTCACTGCAGGCTAGATTCTGAAGCACTGATTGCTCAGCTGTGGCTGCTTAAAAAGCAAAGGAGAGAATCAGGGCGGGAACATGCAAGCTGGAAACTCCATTTTGACTGAGGGCAAGATAGCTGCAGCAAGACAGAAAGTAAAATGGCTGACGAACAAACTGAGTTTCAGGAATATATACATAGAACCTTACACTGACACTATATACAGAGCTCCTGTGTATAATGTCACTGGTGATCACTGTATTACCTGTACACTGACACTATATACAGTGCTCCTGTGTATAATGTCACTGGTGATCACTTTATTACCTGTACACTGACACTATATACAGAGCTCCTGTGTATAATGTCACCGGTGATCACTATTTTACCTGTACACTATATATATATAGAGCTCTTGTTTATAATGTCACCGGTGATCACTATTTTACCTGTACACTATATATATATAGAGCTCTTGTGTATAATGTCACTGGTGATCACTGTATTACCTGTACACTATACACTACATACAGAGCTCCGGTGTATAATGTCACCGGTGATCACTGTATTACCTGTACACTATACACTATATACAGAGCTCCTGTGTATGTCACCGGTGATCACTATTTTACCTGTACACTATATATATATATATATTATATATATATATATATATAGAGAGAGAGAGAGAGAGCTCTTGTGTATAATGTCACTGGTGATCACTGTATTACCTGTACACTATACACTACATACAGAGCTCCTGTGTATAATGTCACTGGTGATCACTGTATTACCTGTACACTATACACTATATATGAGCTCCTGTGTATAATGTTACTGGTGATTACTGTTAGAACTCTCCTGTTAGGTTTTTTCTATCTTGCTGGTCACATGACCTTTGTGGCCTATTTAATCCTGCTCCGCCCTTCTGGCTTTGCTGGACTTCATTGTAATTTCTACTCTTAAGCTAGCCAGGTGCTTTGTTACCTTACTCAAATAGTTTTGCTTGGTCTTCTGACCTCTATGTTCTATGTTGTTTTGTTTTTTTTTTACTGCTACAACTTCTGTTAGGAGGTGTCCATCTTTTCTCCCAGTCCCTAGTGCTTGTAGTGATCCCTTCCTCGCATCTATAGGTCTTCGTTCAGACTAGCTGAGGACTTTAGCGCGTCTGATCGCAGGATCAGGTTCCCCGTTACATCGTAGGGATCTAGCTTAGTTCTATTGTAGGGACAGATCTCCTTTCTTTCCTTAGTGTTTGTAGCAGAACATAACAGTAAGACCAGCCCAAAAATATCTCTAAGGAAAGATTTCCTGTTTCCCTAATGGTGTCGGTTCAGGATTTGGCTCAACGCCTGCAGGGACTCTCTCTGGAGGTGGCTGAGATCCAGCAACACGTGAGTAGCTGTTCTGGATACACATTTCGTGGAGCCAAAGGTACATTTGCCTGATTTATTTTTTGGTGAACAACAAGATTTTTGTCTTTTAAAAATGCTTGCTTGTTGTATTTTCGTTTGAGACCCAGATCCTCTGGTGATGAATCGCAGCACATAGGGTTCATAATGTCACTTATGCGCAAAGAACCTCAGGAATGGGCTTTTTCTCTGCTACCTACTGATCCATGTTTTAGATCAGTGGATAGTTTTTTTTCTGCTTTGGGGTTGCTGTATGATGATCCTGATCGTGTCTCATCAGCTGAGACAGAATTGAGACTTTTGAGGCAGGGATCTGGTAATGTGGAAAAATATTGTACACACTTCCGACGGTGGTCTACTCAGGTGGAGTGGAACGATTCAGCTTTGAAAAGTTTGTTTCTTGCAGGGCTAGGTGAAAGGGTTAAAGATTTGCTGATTGCTTATCCCACACCTGGTAATGTCGGGGTCATATCGACAAACCACTCGTCCTCCAGTCACTCCAAATTTAGACTGTAAGCATGGGTTAACCGTTTAAAGAATGAGTCAGACAACAGGCTGGTTCAAACTTCAGAGCATGCTTAGAGGGCTATATGCAGGCACCAAATCCAGCAATGTTCTGAAGTTTGAACCAGCCTGTTGTCTGACTCATTCTTTAAACGGTTAACCCATGCTTATAGTCTAAATTTGGAGTGACTGGAGGACGAGTGGTTTGTCGATACGACCCCGACAATTGGGCCCCACGTTGGGCGCCAATTGTCGGGGTCGTAACGACAAACCACTCGTCCTCCAGTCACTTCAAATTAGATTATGAGCATGGGTCGACCAATCAAAGAATGAGTCAGACAAATAGCTGGTTCAAACTAAGAGCATGCTTAGAGGGCTACTATCACGTAGCTATTCCAGCAAGTACTGTTCTTTATTTTTACATACATAAGATCATATACACAGGATGTCAGGGTGGAGTAAAGGGATGGATGGGGGCGAGGAGGTAAGCTGTATATGTCTATATATGTACATGTCCAGCATCTGGCCATCTCTAATTGGTCCACATTCCATAGGTCTTGTATCCAGGCAGACTGTGGTGATGTAATCCTAGCTGATGCAGCGTTTCCTGTAGTCAAGTTTCATTTTCTGAGAATCGATACTGCTTCTCTTGTATATCACGTGGTTTCTCAGTTCCCCAAAGGTGGGGGCAGACATCAGTGCATTTCTTGGAGACAGGCACTAGCTGGTACTGACATCATCTTAGAATAAGTTTGCTTCTGATACAATACTCATCAAGGAAAACTTTGTGTTTATCAATGCTTAACAAAAGCACATATAAACAGCAAAAGCACATACAAGCATATGAATATAAAGGTAGAAAAATATATTTTACCTTGACAGTAACTTGCAGGAGGCTATGCAATTAGCTATACGGGTGGATAGGAGACTGCGTGCAAGGGTTAATGAGAGTAAATCTGCCATGTCAGCTCCTAGTCTTGAGAGGGTTTGTACTGACATTGGAGAGCCGATGGAGATTGGAGCGATGGCACTCCGCTTTCAGGAAAAAGACCGCAGGTTTTAGGAGGGTTTGTGCTTTTATTGCGGCAAATCTGACCATTTCATTAAGAACTGTGTGCTGCGTATGAATAAAGAAAAAAAAAAAGGGTCAGTGTCGCCCGTATAGCCTGTTTAAACACTAAGGGTGTATTTCTTTCTGCAACTACTGCTGCTCAGGAAGAATTAATGGAATTTTGGGTATTTGTCGATTGTGGTTCTACTCTGAATGTGATTGATGGGGGATTCTTGGAAAAACTTAAATTAAAATCCAAACCTTTGTCATCCCCTATTGCCGTGGTTTCTGTTGATGGCTCTCCCTTGAAGAATGTTACTCACAAGGTCTGTGAATTTCCCCTTACTATTAATGGTGTTCACCAAGAGAATTTGGATTTGGTAGTATTGAATACCGTATATACTCGTGTATAAGCCGAGATTTTCAGCACCTTTTTTCGTGCTGAAAATGCCCCCTCGGCTTATACACGAGTCATAGGGCAGAAACCAGCGGGGGAGGGGATGCCGCGGCAGGAGCCGGTGGCTGGGATCATACTCACCCCTCCCCGTGCCATCGCTGAGGGTCCCTGCAATCCTGCGTTCTACCCGGCTTCCTGCAGCTCTCCAGCACTGAGCGGTGATGTAATACCCGCTCATTAAGGTCATGTAATATGGACGCGACGCCACTCCCATAGGCGTGGCTTCCATATTCATGGCCTTAATGAGCGGTATTACATCACCGCTCAGCGCTGGAGAGCTGCAGGAAGCCGGGGAGAACGCAGGATTGCAGGGACGCTCAGCGATGGCACGGGGAGGGGTGAGTATGATGGAGGAGAGGACAAGGAGCACGGAGCTGGACGGGGGATAGAACGGTGGACGGGGGAAGCATGGAGGAGGACGGGGGAGAACGGAGGACGGGGGAAGCATGGAGGAGGACGGGGGAAGCATGGAGCAGGACGGGGGAGGATGGGGGAAGCATGGAGGAGGACGGGGGGAGAACAGGACGGGGGAAGCATGGAGGAGGACGGGGGAGAGAACGGAGGACGGGGGAAGCATGGAGGAGGACAATGAGCACGGAGCAGGGGGGGAGGATGGAGGGCACAGAGGAGCACGGAGCAGGATGGGGGGAGAGGATGGAGGGCACAGAGGAGCACGGAGCAGGACGGGGGGCACAGGAGGACGGAGAAGGAATGGGGGAGCACAGCGGAGGACGGAGCAGGAGGGAGGGAGTACAGAGGAGAATGGGGGAGCACAGAGCTGGATGGGGGAGCAAGGAGCAGGACGGGGGCAGCACAGAGCAGGAGGCCAGTTTATACATCTGGCTTATACACGAGTCAATAAGTTTTCCCAGTTTTTTGTGGCAAAATTAGGGGGGTCGGCTTATACACGGGTCGGCTTATACACGAGTATATACGGCAATTTGCCTTCTCCGGTGGTTTTGGGGTTACCCAGGTTAAAATTGCACAATCCTGTACTGGATTGGTCTACCAATGAAATTAAGTCCTGGAGCCCTAAGTGTTATGACAAGTGTTGTAACGGGCGTATTGCTGCTGTGGATAAAGGGGAACTACCTGTACCTATTCAGGATTTTTGGAAATTTTTTTCTGAGAAGGAATCGCAGATTTTACCTCCCCATAGAGACTATGATTGTACTATTGAATTTGTCCCTGGAGCAACTCTTCCTAAAAGTCGTTTATTTAATCTTACTATCCCTGAGAGAAAGGCTTTGGAGGAATACATACAGACAAGCTTGGCCGCCGGTCACATTAGGCCTTCCAATTCTCCTGCGGCTGTTGGATTTTTTTTTGTTAAAAAAAAGGACGGCAGTTTACGTCCTTGTCTGGACTTTCGTGAGATTAATAAAATTACGGTACGCAATCCTTACCCACTGCCATTGATTCCTGATTTGTTTAACCAGTTAGCGGGGGCCAAGTGGTTCTCTAAAATTGATCTTCGGGGGGCATACAATTTGTTGCGCATGAAGGAGGGTGACGAATGGAAGACTGCTTTTAACACTCCTGTGGGTCATTTTGAGAATCTGGTTATGCCTTTTGGTCTTACCAATGCTCCTGCATTTTTTCAGAATCTTATTAATGACATCTTTGGACCTTTAATCGGCAAAAATGTGGTTGTGTATTTGGATGACATTTTGATTTATTCGCCGGATCTGGAGTCTCATTGGCGGAGTGTGCGTGAGGTATTACAGTTATTGAGTGACAATTCGCTTTTTGCTAAGCTGGAGAAATGTGAGTTCGCTGTACAGAGAATTAGTTTTTTGGGCTACATTATCTCCAGCGAAGGTTTTGAGATGGACACGGTGAAAATTCAAGCTGTGCAGGAATGGCCTAGACCTATTGGATTGAAATCGTTACAGAGGTTTTTGGGTTTCGCCAATTATTATAGAAAATTCATTCAAAATTTTTCTATTATTGTCAAACCACTGACCGATCTCACCAGGAAAGGTGCTAATGCGGTTCAGTGGACTACTGAGGCTATTGAAGCTTTTGTGTTTTTAAAGACAGTGAGGAAACACTTAGCTAACCTAAATGAATTCAAGTCTCCAGGTCCAGATGAATTACACCCCAGAATACTGAAGGAGATAGCAGAAGAAATTCTTGAACCACTGTCCATAATCTTTGAAAATTCTTGGAGAACAGGAGAAGTCCCAGAAGACTGGAGAAGAGCAAATGTTGTTCCTATCTTCAAAAAGGGGAAGAAGGTGGACCCAGGGAACTACAGGCCGGTGAGTTTGACTTCTTGTAAGGTTCTATGTATATATTCCTGAAACTCAGTTTGTTCGTCAGCCATTTTACTTTCTGTCTTGCTGCAGCTATCTTGCCCTCAGTCAAAATGGAGTTTCCAGCTTGCATGTTCCCGCCCTGATTCTCTCCTTTGCTTCTTAAGCAGCCACAGCTGAGCAATCAGTGCTTCAGAATCTAGCCTGCAGTGAACCTGTGACTTGACTCCTGTAAGCCTTGGACCTTGTACTCCAGCTATTCCTACTGAGGAACTCTGAAGCACTTGTGGACTCTGAACCCTGCTCTTTGAAAGACCCACGTTTGCATGGACTTACGGTAACAGAGAAGAAGATCCTGAATCTGTATTGGAGAGTGATTTCTGTGCTTGGATTACTCTGGCCTGCTGTGTCTCCTGTTTCTGTGTCTGCAAACTGTGTGACTATTTCTGCCAACTTGTATGAAGTAATACAGGACTTTTCTATATCAAACCTGTGACTCCTGTGTTTTCATCGCACCCAAGCACAAGACGCTATATGAACTGTACTACATACATTACAAGATTCTGAAGCCAAAACGTTAGTGTCTGCTGGGTCTGGAAGGCTGTGTCTGCTGTACTGTGGATATCAGACGTCCGGTTGTACTTTCTGTGATGACAGTGGTTGTGACTTCTCACAACCATTCCAGGTGAGCAATTCCCTTAAGTTTTTTCTTTTTGCAGTGTTACCACAGGTAAACACTATTGTTTTTTTTTTTTTTCCTTTCTTTTCTCTTTTTTGTCTGCTGTAACTCTGGATATCAGATGTCTGGTTGAAACTTTCTGTGATGATAGTGGTTGTGACTTCTCACAACCATTCCAGGTGAGCAGTTCCCTTAATTTTTTTTTCTCTCTGCAGTGTTGCCACAGGTGAACACTATTGTTTTTTTTTTCTCTCCTCTTCTTCCAGTAATCCTGTCTTAAAAGATCTGGAAAATGGAGGCCCGCATAAAGGAACTTTGCGGAGTGACTGATAATATCCTTGCAGATTTGCAGAATATAAAGACCCGTTTTACAAATCTACAGGACCTCAATAATCACAATTTGCAAGTGGTTGGACAGACTACCCAGGATTTGCGAGCCAGGATTGAGGTTCTAGAGGGGCGAGTCCAGGCTCCTGCCGTAGCCCCGAGTGCTGGGATTCCCAAGTTGCCCCCTTTTCGTTTTGGCGGTGAACGTGAGAAATTCAGGGGATTTATTAATCAATGCAATCTTCTTTTTTCTGCACATGCTTCACAATTTCCCACTGAACGATCTAAGGTGCTTACTATAATTATGTTGCTTACCAACAAGGCTTTAATGTGGGCAAACCCTCTGATTGAGACTGAGGATGATTGTTTGAATCACCTTGATGATTTTATTTCAGCCATGGGGCAGGTGTTTGATGACCCCAATCGAGGTGCAACAGCTGAAGCAGCCATGTTAGCTTTGCGCCAAGGTAAGCACTCGGTAGCTGAATATGCCTTGGATTTCAGGAGATGGGCCCTTGATACCACCTGGGACAGTTCCGCCAAAAAATCTATTTTTCGAAAGGGGTTATCTCCACTGATTAAGGATGAACTTGCTCGTGCCGACCCTCCCACTGCGTTAGGTGACTTTATTAACTACTGCATCCGTATTGATACTCGTCTGACTGAACGCAGGCAAGAGAGATGGTTCGAAAGCAATCGTACTAACCTTTTCCTACCTTCCTCTCCAGCTAAGGAACCTTTGAGTAGGATTACACGGGAACCTGAACCTGAACCCATGCAGGTAGACTCTTTACAACGACGGGTTAGTGATGCACGCAAGGAACATCGTTTTAAGGAGAATCTATGTTTCTATTGTGGTAAGTCAGGGCACTTCATTATAAACTGCCCCAGCCGTTCTCGTAAGACTACTGCAGCACTCATTCATTGTGAGTGTTGCGAGAGGGGATCTGTCAGGTCTGAGCCTCAGGCTCCAGAGAGATCTGCAGCAACAGATCTTGATTTCTCGGACTTAAACTCCGTTACCTCTGAGGACGTTGACTGTGTAAACGCTGCCATTTTTCAAGTTTCCTCAGCGGTGTCCCAGCTGAGTTGTAAGAAAAACAATTCTCATTGCTTTCTTTCCATCAAACTCTGGGTTGACTCAGCTTGGGTGTCTAGCTCTGCTATGATCGACTCAGGGGCAAGTGGAAATTTTATGGATGTCTCCTTTGCTCTGAAACAGGGAATACGTTCAGTGAAGAAGGCTACTCCAGTACAGATGGAAACTGTGGATGGCTCCCTGCTGACCTCTGGACCAGTGGATCAGGAAACAGAGCCTTTGAGGGTTCTTATGGGTAAAGATCATCAAGAGAAACTGTCCTTTATGCTTATCTCTTCTCCCCACTTTCCCATTATTCTAGGGCTACCATGGCTGCAGGCTCAGAATCCTACCATTAACTGGGAGACCAAGGAATTACACTTTCCAGAGAAACAGATGAGTCCAAAAGTTTCAGCTTGCTCTGTTCCTAAAGGAATCATGTCAGTCCCTGAACTACCAGTTGTATACCAGGACTATGTGGATTTATGTGACAAGAAGAACGCTGACCAGCTTCCTCCTCACCGTCCATATGATTGTCCAATTGAATTATTGCCTGGAGCAGAGATACCTTTTGGTAAGATCTATCCCCTGGCGGGGCCCGAGCTAAAGGCTTTAAAGGATTACATAGATGAAAATCTAGCCAAGGGCTTCATACGCCCCTCTTCATCTCCTGCAGGTGCACCCATCTTCTTTGTAAAGAAGAAAGATGGATCTCTGAGACCATGCGTAGACTATAGGGAACTCAATAAGGTTACTATTAGAAACCGTTATCCATTGCCTTTAATCCCTGAGTTATTGGAGAGAGTGCGACATGCCAAAATTTTTTCTAAACTAGATCTTCGTGGGGCCTATAACTTAGTCCGTATTAGACCTGGGGATGAATGGAAGACTGCATTCAGGTCACGCTATGGACACTTTGAATATCTAGTTATGCCTTTTGGTCTGAGTACCGCCCCAGCCACTTTCCAACACTTGGTGAATGACATCTTCAGGGATCTCCTAGATACATTCGTGGTAATTTATTTGGATGATATTCTAATTTTTTCTAACTCCACAGAGGAACATCATGGACATGTGAGATGGTCTTGGAACGTCTAAGACAAAATCATCTTTACATCAAACTTGAAAAGTGTGAATTCCATAGGACCGAAATTCAATTTCTGGGGTATGTACTGTCTACACAAGGAATTAGTATGGATGGAAGCAAAACCCAAGCCATCAAGGATTGGCCAAGTCCTAGAAATGTGAAGGAGGTACAGCGCTTCATCGGGTTTGCCAACTTCTATAGACGTTTCATTAGAAATTTCTCTGAGGTAGTGTCACCTATCACTCAACTTACCCGGAAAGAGTCTAGGTTTTCCTGGACTCCCCAAGCCCAGGAAGCATTTTTCCGTCTAAAAGATAAATTTACCACTGCACCTATCCTAGTACATCCCAACCCCGAGCTTGCCTTCATAATAGAGGTGGATGCTTCAGACTGTGCCGTTGGAGCTATACTCTCTCAGAGAACAGGTGAGAAGAATGTCTTGCATCCCTGTGCCTTCTTTTCCCAGCAGTTGTCTTCGGCTGAGAGGAACTACGATGTGGGCAATAGAGAGTTGTTGGCCATTATTGCCGCCTTCAAAGAATGGAGACACCTTCTTCAGGGAGCTGCACAGCAAATAGTCGTCCTGACAGACCATCGTAACCTTGAGTTTATCAGGTCGGCTAAGTGCCTGACTCCTCGCCAGGCTCGCTGGAATCTTTTCTTAAACCAATTTAATTTTATCATCTCTTATAGACCAGGATCGCGCAATGGAAAGGCTGATGCACTCTCTAGGATTTACTCAGCAGAGACACGTCCAATTACTCCTCCTAAGACTATTCTTCCTGACTCTAGATTCCTAGGAGTAATTCATAATCAAGACCTACTTAAGGACATCAAGGAAGCATACCATGCGGATTCCTTTTTGGCACAACCCCCAAGGGACGTAAGTCTTGTCTTTAAGAATGGTGTGTGGATTCAGGGACAACGTCTGTATATTCCTGAAACAGTCAGATTAAGAGTATTGCAATTCATTCACGATTCCAAGATAGCTGGGCATAGAGGAATTCTAAAGACACAGGAATTTCTTTCTCGTTTCTTTTGGTGGCCCACTTGCAGGAAGGATGTTTTGAATTATGTCACTTCATGTGAGGTCTGTGCAAGATGCAAAACACCTCGCTCCTCACCAACTGGTCTGTTACAGCCTCTTCCCACCCCGTCCCGCCCGTGGGGATCCATTTCTATGGACTTCATTGTGGAGTTACCAACCTCTCAGGGGAAGAACACCATTCTAGTGGTGGTTGACCGTCTAACAAAGGCAGCTCATTTTATCCCTTGTGTCGGCTTACCCACTGCAAAACAGACATCAGATTTGATGATTAAAGATGTGTTTCGCTTACATGGAGTACCGGATGAGGTTATTTCGGATCGAGGGGTGCAATTCACTTCTAGGTTTTGGCAAAATTTCTGTGCAGCATTGGACATTAAAGTAAACCTTTCTTCTGCTTTTCATCCCCAGACTAATGGACAGACCGAACGAACCAATCAAACCCTGGAGCAGTATCTCCGCTGCTTTATCTGCCACCTACAGGATGATTGGGTGGATCTACTTCCATTAGCTGAGTTCTCGTATAACAACTCTCAGAGTGCCTCCACTAAACAGTCTCCTTTTTACTCTAATCTAGGTTATCATCCTAACATTCTACCACGATTTCCCATAGAAACGCCTTTACCAGCAGTGGCTGAAAGAATCACGTCTTTACAGAAGAACATGGATCTTCTAAAGGAAAATCTGGAATCGGCTCAAGAAAGGTACAAGAAAGCAGCAGATAAATTTCGTAAACCTGCACCAGCTTTCAAGGTAGGAGACTTGGTCTGGCTGTCAACCAGAAATCTTAAGTTAAGGATTTCATCGTCTAAGTTGGGACATAAGTACATTGGACCCTATAAAATCAGTAAAATTATAAGTGCCGTTGCTTGTCGTCTTCAACTGCCCAGAACTATGAGAATCCACCCTGTCTTTCATGTATCCCTACTAAAGGCTGCGACACCCAATACGTTTCCTGGACGTTCCTCTCCTTGCCCTGACCCAGTGCTAGTCGATGGTCAGGAAGAATTTGTGGTGGAAAGGATTTTAGATTCCAGGTTGTATAGAAATCAGTTACAATATCTGATTAAATGGCAGGGCTACCCAGTGGAGGACAACTCATGGGAACCGGTCAATAACGTTAATGCTCCTCGCTTGCTCCGTCAGTTTCATCAGAGGTACCCACACAAGCCTGGTCTGAGGTCATCCGGAGGTTGTCCTTAAGGGGGGAGTAATGTAAGGTTCTATGTATATATTCCTGAAACTCAGTTTGTTCGTCAGCCATTTTACTTTCTGTCTTGCTGCAGCTATCTTGCCCTCAGTCAAAATGGAGTTTCCAGCTTGCATGTTCCCGCCCTGATTCTCTCCTTTGCTTCTTAAGCAGCCACAGCTGAGCAATCAGTGCTTCAGAATCTAGCCTGCAGTGAACCTGTGACTTGACTCCTGTAAGCCTTGGACCTTGTACTCCAGCTATTCCTACTGAGGAACTCTGAAGCACTTGTGGACTCTGAACCCTGCTCTTTGAAAGACCCACGTTTGCATGGACTTACGGTAACAGAGAAGAAGATCCTGAATCTGTATTGGAGAGTGATTGCTGAGCTTGGATTACTCTGGCCTGCTGTGTCTCCTGTTTCTGTGTCTGCAAACTGTGTGACTATTTCTGCCAACTTGTATGAAGTAATACGGGACTTTTCTATATCAAACCTGTGACTCCTGTGTTTTCATCGCACCCAAGCACAAGACGCTATATGAACTGTACTACATACATTACACTTCTATACCAGGATAAATCTTTGAACAAATTATTAAAGAACATGTATGTAAGTACCTGCATAAGAATGAAGTGATTAAACAGAGTCAGCATGGGTTTGTAACTAATAAGTCATGTCAGACTAACTTAATTTCCTTCTATGACAGAATCACTGACTGGGTGGATCAGGGAAATGCTGTAGATATAGTATATCTTGACTTCAGCAAAGCATTTGACAAAGTATCTCACACAATCCTTATTGAAAAAATGACTAAGTATGGAATGGACAAGGCAACTGTTAGGTGGATTCATAACTGGCTTAGTGATCGGACTCAAAGAGTGGTCGTAAATGGCTGCACATCCAGTTGGAAGAATGTCTCAAGTGGGGTACCACAAGGCTCTGTTTTGGGCCCTGTATTGTTCAACATCTTTATCAATGATTTAGATGAAGGAATTGAGTGTAAACTGATCAAATTTGCTGATGGCACAAAGCTAGGAGGGATAACTAATACCAGAGAAGAGAGAGAGGATTCAAAAAGATATAAATAAACTGGAGCAGTGGGAGGCAACTAACAGAATGGTTTTTAACAGGGAAAAATGCAAAGTACTACATCTGGGCAATAAAAATGAAAAAAGCATATACAAAATGGGAGGAATAGGGCTAAGCAACAGCACATGTGAAAAAGACTTGGGTATACTAATTGATCACAGACTGTACATGAGTCAACAGTGTGATGCAGCAGCAAAAAAGGCAAATACAATTCTAGGATGTATCAACAGAAGCATACAGTCTAGATCACGTGAGGTCATTATTGCCCTCTACTCCTCTTTGGTCAAACCTCATCTGAAATACTGTGTCCAGTTTTGGGCACCACATTTTAAAGAAGACATCAACAAACTGGAGCAAGTTCAAAGGAGAGCCACCAGAATGGTGACCGGTCTGCAAACCATGTCCTATGAGGAACGGTTGCAGGATTTGGGAATGTTTAGCTTGCAAAAAAGAAGACTGAGAGGAGACTTAATAGCTGTCTACAAATATCTCAAGGGCTGTCACATTGTAGAAGGATCATCTTTATTCTCATGTGCACAAGGAAAGACTAGAAGCAATGGGATGAAACTGAATGGGAGGAGACACAGATTAGATATTAGAAAAAACTTTTTGACAGGGTGATCAAGGAGTGGAACAGGCTGCCACGAGAGGTGATAAGTTCTCCTTCAATGGAAGTCTTCAAACAGAGGCTGGACAGACATCTGTCTGGGATGATTTAGAGAATCCTGCTTTGAGCAGGGGGTTGGACCAGATGGCCCAGGAGGTCCCTTCCAACTCTACCATTCTATGATTCTATGAAAGGAGAGGTTCAGCTCTGCTCCCATCCTTATGCAGCCTGATGTGACTAAACCGTTTTTGGCTGAGGTTGATGCTTCTTCTGTGGGGGTCGGCGCGTTGTTGTCTCAGGAAAACACGGATGGAGTACATCCTTGTGCCTTTTTTCAAAAAAATTTTCTGAGACTGAACTGAATTATGATATTGGTAATCGGGAATTGTTGGCCATTAAACTCGCATTTGAACACTGGCGGCATCTCTTGGAAAGTGCTGAATTTCCCGTTCAGGTTTTCACTGATCATAAAAATCTGATCTATCTTGATGCTGCCAAACGCTTGAATGCCCGTCAGGCTAGGTGGGCACTGTTTTTCTCGCGGTTTAATTTTTCCGTTACTTACATCCCAGGTACTAAGAATGTGAAAGCTGATGCTTTGTCTCGCAGCTTTTCTCCCATGGTCGGTGCTGAGGAGGAGGAGAACATTTTACAAGAAGGGGTTGTGATTGCTGCTTTGGACTCTGTGTTGGAAGATGAGATTCTTAAAGCACAGGAGAATGCCCCATCTAACACTCCCCATGGGAGGTTTTTTGTGCCTGGGACCTTTAGGAGAGATTTGTTTGTTGAGTGTCATGAGTCTCGGTTGGCAGGTCATCCTGGAATCTCTGAGACCAAGAGACTTGTGGGTCGCAGTTTTTGGTGGCCTGGATGGCAGAAGGAAGTCATTAAGTGGGTGCGTCAGTGCACTGTGTGTGCTAGATCTAAATCTTCACATACTCCTGCTGCGGGGTTGCTTTGCCCTCTGGAGATCCATAGTGCACCCTGGACACATTTGGCTATGGATTTTATTACTGACCTTCCCCCTCTGAGGGTTTCACTGTCACCTGGGTGGTCGTGGACCATTTTAGCAAGATGTGTCACTTGGTTCCTTTCATCAAACTGCCCTGCGCTAAGACCCTCGCTAAGGCCTTTGTCAAGGAAATTGTCAGACTACATGGCGTTCCTACTGACATTGTTTCTGATAGGGGACCTCAGTTCGTGACTCGTTTTTGGCGCGCCTTTTGTGACAGGTTGGGAGTTCATTTGTCGTTTTCGTCCGGATATCATCCTGAGTCTAATGGCCAGACAGAAAAGAAAAACCAGGATGTTGAGCAGTTCTTGCGTTGTTTTGTGGCAGACAATCAAGGGTGGTGGTCTGAGTTTCTGCCACTTGCTGAATTCGCTCTTAACTACCATACATCCTCTTCTGCTGGTTGTTCGCTTTTTTTTTTTGTACTGGGAGACATCCGTCGTTTGGGTCATTCTCCAAATTGGTATCGGCCGTGCCTGAAGAGGAGAATTTTTCCGGTGATTTGGAGAGAGCTTGGACGGATGTACGTGGTAATCTTCAGGAGACTAACAGAAAATCTAAAAGGTACTTTGATAGGAAACGGCAAGAGGTTTTGTTTGATATTGGTGACATGGTTTGGTTATCCTCTAAGAATCTGAGGTTGAGGATTCCTTCTAAAAAATTGGGTCCCAAGTTTGTAGGGCCCTTTAAGGTGCTTCAGGTTGTTAACCAATCGGCTGTTAGGTTGGAGGTTCCTACCTCCTGGAAGACTAATCCGGTGTTTCATGTTTCTCTGTTGAAAAGAGCTGATGTGTCGGATGGAGACGCCTCTGCCACTGTTCTCCCGGTGGTGGAGGACGGGGAATATGAAATTTCCCGCATCCTAAATTCTAGACGATATAGAGGGAGTTTGCAGTATCTCGTCGCTTGGAAGGGTTTTGGACCCGAGGATAACTCATGGGTGAGGGCGGATGATGTTTCTGCGTCCAGACTTGTCAGAGCGTTTCACAAGAGGTTTCCGGGTAAGCCCGGGCCTAGGGGATCCGGAGGATCCTCTTAGAAGGGGGGGTACTGTTAGAACTCTCCTGTTAGGTTTTTTCTATCTTGCTGGTCACATGACCTTTGTGGCCTATTTAGTCCTGCTCCGCCCTTCTGGCTTTGCTGGACTTCATTGTAATTTCTACTCTTAAGCTAGTCGGGTGCTTTGTTACCTTACTCAAATAGTTTTGCTTGGTCTTCAGACCTCTGTGTTCTTTGTTGTTTGGTTTTTCTTTTTACTGCTACAACTTGTGTTAGGAGGTGTCCATCTTTTCTCCCAGTCCCTAGTGCTTGTAGGGATCCCTTCCTCGCATCTATAGGTCTTCGTTCAGACTAACTGAGGACTTTAGCGGGTCTGATCGCAGGATCAGGTTCCCCATTACATCGTAGGGATTGAGCTTAGTTCTATTGTAGGGACAGATATCCCTTTCTTTCCTTAGTGCTTGTAGCAGAACATAACAGTTAGGGTTCGAGTTCCCGCTGCTGCACAAGGAGAGTCTCAAACCGGTCCCGCTGCGGTCCTCCATTCATCTCCGTCCGCAGTGGAGCCTGCTCAGCAGAGACGGCGGTCCCAGCATCTTGCCCGTTCCAGTACTGTGCAGAGACTTGCTGCTGCTCCTCCTGGATCTTCTGTTGTAGCCAGTGCTGGAGCAGACGTCTTGGGGACGAAGTCCTGCGTTTCCCCTTCTGAGCATGACCAAGGTAAGATCTCTCATTGGAGATCAGGGGTCACATGTTCAGGTACTGCAGCAGCTCCTATTGGTCTGCCAGGAAGGTCCTGAAACTACATGTGTTTTGGAACAGTTTCTCATTGGGCCTTCTTCTGGCAGGTCCTGTAGATGTTACTATAAAAGGGTGGCAATGCTGAGCCGCCATGCGCTATTATCAACCGTTATATGCTTTGCGCCAGTGTGGTCATGCGTGTGTGTGGTTAGGGCCCGGCTGAAATAAGCCCCTAGAATACCGACTTAATCGGTGAGGAGTTTGGTATGCTAGCTGGTCAGGGTCGGTGTCCTAGATGCCCTAGATTACTGGCATAACCGGTGAGGAGTTTGATTGCCGTATTCAGGGCTTGGCGTTCAGACTGTGACTCCCGGTGACTCCCGCGAGGACATTAGCGCATGATCACGTTCCATGTTCGCTTAGCAGTCAACTGTGTACCTGGGTGCCTGACAGGACACAGAAGTTTGTCTCAGCGGCTCTGTGACGTAACAGGGTTCGCTTTCAACGCTAGACAGCGCCCTAGTTTGTTTATTTTGCGACTCAGTGGTGTTAAGTGAGTTCGCACACATCGCCATATTAGCGCTGCGGCACTCCTTCTAGCGGCTCTGTGGAATAACAGAGTTCGCACATATTGCCACAGCGCGTTACGGCGTTTATTTTGGCGACTCTGCGGGGTAACAGAGTTCGCTTCTCGCGCCATTTTACTAGCAGCAGGCTCCGCCTGCACGGTGGACCCGGGCTGCGAACGCACCTCTCTACATTATATATTTGGTGCGTTCCGCAGACCCTTACATAATACTAGCGCCAGTGTTATGTTTTGGTAGCTGAGGAGAGCAGGCAAAAACGGCAATACACCAGAGAGGTTGGAATCTACTGGATTGCAGTACCCTGACTAACCACCACAACTAAAGGCAGCCGTGGAGCGTTCCTACGTTGGTCCTAGATGCCTCGTCACAGCCTGAGAGGTTAACTACACCTAAAGATAGAAAGAGGAAAGCTATCTGCCCCGGAACAGATCCCCAAAGAACATAGGAAGCCCCCAAACATGTAATGGCGGTTAGACAAGAGGAAATAAGGACACAGACAGAAAATAGTATGAGCAAACGCTGGGGCCCAATCTGCCTACACAGAAAAGGATAGGAAGGATACTTACTGCAATCCAAAAAACCCTAAAAAAAGCACCAACGCTACTAATTGCAAAAACACCTGAGATCACATGACCTCTACCACCTAAATTAGTTCTCCGGTGTAACAAAACTAAGCCGCAGCCACTGAAAAAACTGGAAAAGGCAAATGAACAAACAACAGTGGCTCCAGAGGAACCGAGAGGAGCCCAAGCCCCCCTGGGAGGGGAACCTGGCCAACCTCACAGAAATGCAGAGAAATATGCAAATGGCAAGCACAAAAACAAAAAAACAGAAAATATCTTATCTGAGAGCAGGAGAAGAGGCAAGATACAGCAAGCTTCCAAGTGAACCAGGAAACAATGTTGAGACAAGAACAATTGATCACCGGCAACCATGATGGGGGGAAACCTCCCTTATATCCAGCCAGTCTGTGATTCCTGATTGCCAATCCTCATTGAATGGTTCAGTACTGTCTGTAACCACCAGAGGGAGCTTCTGCTCAGAATTCATTTCTAAAACATTCACAACAGTACCCCCCCCCTTGAGGAGGGGTCACCAAACCCTCATTTGTGCAACCAGGTCGGTCAGGATGAGCTCTGTGATATGCACGGATCAGTCTCCTAGCATGGATGTCCGAAGCAAACACCCAAGAATTGTCCTCCTGACCATAACCTCTCCACTTAACCAAATACTGGAGTTTCCGTCTAGAAAAAAGAATCCAATATTTTCTCAACCACATACTCCAGATTGCCCTCAACCAAAACAGGGTCAGGAGGCGCAGCCATAGGAACCACTGGCTCGACAAACCTCTTCAATAAGCACTTGTGGAACACGTTATGGATCTTAAATGTCCCTGGAAGAAGTAAACGAAAGGAGACAGGATTAAGAATCTCCATGATCTTATAAGGTCCAATGAACCTAGGCTTAAACTTAGGAGATGCAACTCTCATAGGGATATTTCTTGAGGACAACCAGACCAAGTCCCCCACTTTAAACCGAGGACCATCAGTCCTATGCCGGTTGACAAACCGCTGGGCCTTCTCCTGAGAGAGGGACAACCTCTCCACTACCTGGTCCCAAATCTACTGCATACGCTCCACAACAGAGTCAACACCGGACAGACAGAAGCCTCCGTCTGTCCTGAAGAAAATCGAGGGTGAAACCCAAAATTGCAGAAAAATGGAGACATCAAAGTGGCAGAGTTGCCCTATTATTAAGAGCAAACTCAGCCAAAGGCAAAAAAGAGACCCAGTCATCTTGATCAGCAGACACAAAGCATCTCAGATAAGTCTCCAATGTCTGGTTTGTTCTCTCAGTTTGTCCATTGGTCTGAGGATGAAAAGCAGAGGAGAAAGACAATTGAACACCAAGTATAGAACAAAAAGTCCTCCAAAATCTGGAAACAAACTTGACTCCTCTGTCAGACACAATGTTCTCAGGAATGCCGTGTAACCGAACCACGTGCTGAAGGAACAAAGGCACCAATTCAGAGGAGGAAGGCAACTTAGGTAATGGCACAAGATGTATCACCTTGGAAAACCTATCACAAATCACCCAGATAACGGTCATTCTCTGAGAAACAGGGAGGTCGGAAATAAAATCCATAGAGATATGGGTCCATGGTCTCTTGGGCACAGGCAAACGGCATCAACAAACCACCAGAGCCGAGAGCAAGGCTTGGACCGATGAGCAAGCCTGTCTAGAGGATTAAGTCGCCTTGGCTGATTCCCAGAATAAACCAAATTCTTATGGTCCGTGAGGACCACCACCTGATGTTTGGCTCCCTCCAGCCAATATCTCCACTTTCAAAAGCCCACTTCATGGCCAATAACTCCCGATTACCCACGTCGTAATTACGTTCAGTTGGAGAAAAATTTCGAGAGAAAAAAGCACAAGGGTTACTTTTAGAGGTCTCAGGATCTCTTTGGGACAAAACGGCACCTGCCCCAATTTCAGAGGCATCAACCTCCACCTGAAATGTCAGAGAAACATCAGGCTGCCGTAGAACAGGAGCAGAAGTGAATCTCTGTTTAAGTTCCTAAACGCATAGACTGCCTCAGGAGGCCAATTCACCACATCAGAACCCTTTTTGGTCAAATCAGTCAATGGTTTAACAATAACAGAGAAATTACCAATAAATTTACGATAAAAATTGGCAAAACCCAAGAATCTCTGAAGAGCCTTTAATGAAGTAGGTTGGACCCAATCACAGATGGCCTGAACCTTGACCGGGTCCATTTCAATAACAGATGGAGACAAAATGAATCCCAGAAATGAGATCCTCTGTACGCCAAAAAGACACTTTGATCCCTTCACATACAGAGCATTCTCTCTCAAAATCTGGAACACAGTCCGAACATGTTTCACATGAGAGTCCCAGTCATTGGAAAAAATCAAGATATCATCCAAATAAACAATCAAAAATTTATCCACAAAATCCCTGAAAATGTCATTCATGAAGGACTGGAAGACGAAGGAGCATTAGTGAGCCCAAAGGGCATCACAGGTACTCAAAATGCCCTTCAGGGGTGTTAAATGCCGTCTTCCATTCATCCCCGTGCTTAATGCGAATAAGGTTATACGCCCCCCTGAGGTCAAGCTTGGTAAACCAAGTAGCGTTTTTCACCCTGGAAAACAGGTCAGAAATCAAGGGTAACGGTATTGATATTTCACAGTAATATTGTTCAAGAGACGATAATCAATACACGGCCTTAATGAACCATCTTTTTGGCCACAAAGAAAAAACCGGCACCCAAGGGTGAAGAGGATGGTCTGATATGACCCTTCTCCAATGATTCCTTGATATAAGACCGCATAGCGTCATGTTCAGGTACAGACAAGTTAAAAAGGCGACCTTTAGGGAATTTACTACCTGGCACTAATTCAATAGCGCAGTCATAGCTCCTATGGGGAGGCAAGGATGCAGATTTACTTTCGCTAAACACATCAGAAAAATGTCACGCGGTCTTATGATATGTGTACGATGTCAGTAAACTATTCTTAAAAGAACAACACTCTATACAACATATAGATTAGCAACATCAGCATGTAAATATAGAATAGATTTACCTGACACGATATCCGTTGAACTCAGGGTTAATCTTGAGGACTTGATACACTGTCACAGGAAAGAGGAGGACCGGGGGTCTAACCTGACCCTAAACTGGGGTCCTAACTAATCCCTCACCTTGGAGGTACTGATAATGGTTCAGAGGTCCAAGTCTCCAGCCTAACCCTGTCTCCTATCAGTCCCTGAACCCTGTAATCAGTCCTAAGAAGGATTCTGATTACCACCAAAGGGATATGGGCTGATCTCTGCTAAATACACAGATTAGACATATAAGACAGACTGGAGAAAACACAGACTTGCATACACACTCAAACACAGAAGGAACATAAATGATCTGGGATATTAAACTCTAAGCAAGGTGAGCTTAAAACAACTAAGGAGCTCTTTAACTTAAGTCTATACAGATACAATCCTACTGTGGTCTGCATGAAGAATTTCACTGGCAACTCCCAACACAGACAACCAGAGATTTAAAGGAAACCAATCAACAAATAATTAATTGCAGCCGGGAGAAACTGCACCCAGTCCCAGAACTGAGCACAGACAGAATTAACTCCCTAACTGCCAAACACAAAGAAACAGCAACTCAGCTGTGAGAAGTCAGAATGTGCAACCGCGACGATCTTCGTGGCGATGCACACATGACAGTACCCCCCCTTCTACGAGGGGCCTCCGGACCCTCAGGGCCAGGTTTGCCCGAGTGAGTTCTGTGGAAGGTCCGCACCAAACGATCTGCGTTAATGTCAGACGCAGGAACCCACGTCCTCTCCTCTGGACCATACCCCTTCCAATGCACCAAGTACTGAAGGGACCGGCGATTCAGACGTGAGTCAATGATCTTTGACACTTGAAACTCCAAAATACCATTGACCACCACTGGAGGAGGAGGTAGAGGTGATGGTATGACTGGTGCCACGTACCTCTTAAGTAATGACTTGTGGAACACATTGTGGATTTTAAACGTAGGAGGGAGGTCCAGACGAAATGCCACAGGATTAATTATGGAACTGATCCTGTACGGCCCGATGAATCTGGGACCCAGCTTCCAGGAGGGAACTTTAAGTTTTATATTCCTGGTAGACAACCATACCAGATCGTTCACATTAAGATCTGGACCAGAAACTCTCCTCCTATCAGCCATACGTTTATAACGGTTCCCCATAGCACTCAGATTATTCAATACACCTCTCCACACTGAAGCAAGTGACGACGAGAAACGCTCCTCCTCAGGAACCCCAGAAGGGCCCCCCCCATTGAATGTACAAAACTGGGGATGAAAACCATATGCCCCAAAAAACGGGGACTTACCAGTGGACTCGCTCCGCCTGTTGTTAAGAGCGAACTCTGCCAGAGGCAAGAAAGAAGACCAGTCCTCCTGGTTCTCTGAGACAAAACACCGAAGATAAGTCTCTAGGCTTTGATTCAGACGCTCTGTCTGACCATTGGTCTGCGGATGAAAAGCTGAGGAAAATGACAATTGCATCCCCGACGTAAACAAAATGCCCTCCAAAACTTGGACACAAACTGAGACCCCCTATCTGACACCACATCAGAAGGCAACCCATGAAGTCTCACAATCTCCCCAATGAACACCTGCGCCAGAGTTTTAGCATTAGGGAGGGCAGGAAGAGCAATGAAATGTGCCATCTTACTGAACCTGTCAACAACCACCAGTATGACAGTCTTCCCTGACGACTGAGGAAGGTCCGTGATGAAGTCCATAGACAAATGAGTCCATGGACGCTCCGGAAGTTTCAAGGGTAAGAGGGTCCCAGACGGACGGGTATGAGGGGTCTTAGAGCGAGCACAAACCCCACAGGACGCGACAAAAGTTAAAACATCTTTATTAACGTTAGGCCACCAAAACCGGCGAGAAAGGAGATCTAAAGTAGCCTTACTCCCTGGATGTCCTGCTAAAGCAGAATTATGATGTGCCTCAATAACCTTTTGTCTCAACTGATTTGGGACAAACAGTCTCCCTGGAGGTCCTGCAGGGGCGTCCCCCTGAGCCTCTAACACCTCCTCCTCAAGCTCAGAACATACAGCCGACACTACCACCCCCTCCTGAAGGATAGGAATCGGGTCATCCATTTTCCCGGCCCCTGGGAAACTGCGAGACAAGGCATCCGCCTTAACATTCTTAGATCCAGGGCGATAAGTGACAACAAAATTAAACCTGGTAAAAAACAACGACCATCGAGCTTGTCTGGAATTCAGACGCTTAGCAGATTCCAAATACAGCAGGTTCTTGTGATCAGTAATGACGGTGACCGGGTGGACTGCCCCCTCCAAAAAGTGACGCCATTCTTCAAAAGCCAACTTAATGGCCAAAAGTTCCCTATTGCCGATATCATAATTCCTTTCGGCGGACGACAATTTTTTAGAAAAGAAAGCGCACGGATGCCATTTACCAGGGGACGGACCCTGGGACAATATTGCACCCACCCCTACGTCAGACGCGTCCACCTCCACAACGAACGGCTGTGATGCATCTGGTTGGATGAGAACGGGTGCCGAAGCAAAACATTTTTTCAAAGAGGAAAAAGCTTGGCAAGCTTTGTCCGACCATTTAGAAAAATCCGTCCCTTTTCTTGTCATGTCAGTGAGAGGTTTGACAACAGATGAGAAATTACAAATAAATTTCCGGTAGTAGTTAGCAAACCCCAGAAAACGCTGCAGAGCCTTAAGATCCTCTGGCTGATCCCATTCAAGCACTGCTCTCACCTTTTCAGGGTCCATACGGAAACCGGAGGCTGACACCAAGAAACCCAAAAACTGAAGTTCCTGTACGGCGAATACACACTTTTCCAGTTTGGCGTATAGTTTATTGTCTCGCAAGATCTGCAACACCTGTCTCACATGCTCCTGGTGAGACACAAGATCTGGTGAGTAAATTAAAATGTCATCCAAATATACGACCACAAACAGCCCCACCAGATGACGAAAAATGTCATTAACAAAATGTTGGAATACTGCTGGTGCAGTAGTCAGACCAAAAGGCATGACAAGGTTCTCATAATGTCCCTCCGGCGTGTTAAACGCAGTTTTCCACTCATCCCCTCTTTTATCCTAATCAGATTATACGCCCCCCTGAGATCCAATTTAGAGAACCATTTGGCGCCAACAATTTGATTGAAGAGATCAGGAATCAGAGGGAGTGGATACGGATCTCGAACAGTAATCCGATTAAGTTCGCGGAAATCCAAGCAAGGGCGTAGGCCTCCATCTTTTTTCTTCACAAAGAAGAACCCGCGGCCACTGGGGAAGATGAAGGTCTAATATGCCCTTTGGCCAGACTTTCCGAAATATAATCTTTCATAGCCTGCCTCTCAGGACCAGAAAGGTTATATAACCTAGCTTTAGGTAACTTAGCATCAGGAAGTAAATTAATAGAGCAGTCATACACGCGATGAGGAGGCAACTCCTGACACCCCTCCTCAGAGAACACATCCCCAAAGTCCTCCAAAAAAGGAGGCAAAGTACTAGGCACGACCGCACTGATGACTGTGTTCATGCAGTTACTTTTGCAAAACTCACCCCATTGGCTTATATCTCTGGACTGCCAATTAATCACAGGGTTATGTTTAACCAACCAAGGAAGTCCCAACACAATAGGAGTAGGTAGACCCTCCAACACATAACAAGATAATAGTTCCCTATGTATTGCCCCTACCCGAAGGTCAATGTTATGAACCTCATGAACAAAGCTACCTTGGCCGAGAGGCCTGGCGTCAATGGAGAATATAGGGATCGGTTTGACCAATACACTCAGATGCATACCTTGAGCCTGAGCAAACTGAGCGTCAACCAGATTAGCCCCGGACCCACTATCAAGAAGAACAGAAAATCTCTCCACTCTCGTACCAACCACCACCTCCACTGGTACAAGGAACTGAGAAGAACTAGCGGACGAAATACATACTCCCAGGTTGTCGTCCACCACACAACCTGGGATTAACAGTTTTCCGGCGACTTTTTGCTCAACAAGGCACGGGATGGACATCCCCCAACAAAATGTCCCTCTTTCCCGCAGAAGAAACACCTTCTAGTCCTGCGGCGTACCGCCAATCCCCTCCTACGAAATGATGTCCCTCCCAACTGCATAGGCTCCTCCGAACAGACAAGGGGAACCTCAACATAAGGGACTTTAGTAGTAGGTGGAGTAACAACAGGGGGCGGAGTTACCTCGCACCTCTCCCGGAGTCGTCTATCAGTACGGATAGCTAGGGCCATAGCAGCCTCCAGTGATGGAGGAGAATCATACTGAGCCAAAACGTCCTTTAATTTGTCAGAAAGCCCATGACAAAACTGGCTTCTAAGAGCTGGGTCATTCCACTGAGTATCTGTCGCCCATCTACGGAACTCAGAAGCAAATTCCTCCGCCGGACGATCTCCCTGCTGTATCTTACGTAATTTTGTCTCAGCAAGAGAGACCCGATCTGGGTCATCATATACCAAACCCAGGGCAGTAAAAAATCGATCTACTGACTGTAGAGCCGGGGATCCCGGAGGAAGGGAGAAGGCCCAGGATTGAGGGTCCCCTTGTAGGAGCGAGATAACAATTCCCACTCTCTGCTCTTCACTCCCTGATGATCGAGGCCGAAGCCGAAAATACAATTTACATGCTTCCCTGAAGGTAAAAAATTTGTCTCGCCCACCAGTGAACCTGTCCGGGAGAGCTACTTTAGGTTCAAATCTGGTTTTCTCCGAGGGAGACAAAACTTTGGACTTAATGTCCGTCAGCTCCATGGATAATCCCTGCAACTGCAGAGCCAGCTGGGCTACTGGATCCATGGCAACTGGGAATAATTTTATGGGCCAGTGAAAATGTCACGCGGTCTTATGATATGTGTACGATGTCAGTAAACTATTCTTAAAAGAACAACACTCTATACAACATATAGATTAGCAACATCAGCATGTAAATATAGAATAGATTTACCTGACACGATATCCGTTGAACTCAGGGTTAATCTTGAGGACTTGATACACTGTCACAGGAAAGAGGAGGACCGGGGGTCTAACCTGACCCTAAACTGGGGTCCTAACTAATCCCTCACCTTGGAGGTACTGATAATGGTTCAGAGGTCCAAGTCTCCAGCCTAACCCTGTCTCCTATCAGTCCCTGAACCCTGTAATCAGTCCTAAGAAGGATTCTGATTACCACCAAAGGGATATGGGCTGATCTCTGCTAAATACACAGATTAGACATATAAGACAGACTGGAGAAAACACAGACTTGCATACACACTCAAACACAGAAGGAACATAAATGATCTGGGATATTAAACTCTAAGCAAGGTGAGCTTAAAACAACTAAGGAGCTCTTTAACTTAAGTCTATACAGATACAATCCTAACTGTGGTCTGCATGAAGAATTTCACTGGCAACTCCCAACACAGACAACCAGAGATTTAAAGGAAACCAATCAAC
Organism: Oophaga sylvatica; assembly: GCA_033576555.1. NCBI lineage: Eukaryota > Metazoa > Chordata > Amphibia > Anura > Dendrobatidae > Oophaga > Oophaga sylvatica. The sequence continues at coordinate 27,506 of JARQOD010005585.1, forward strand.
AAATAATTAATTGCAGCCGGGAGAAACTGCACCCAGTCCCAGAACTGAGCACAGACAGAATTAACTCCCTAACTGCCAAACACAAAGAAACAGCAACTCAGCTGTGAGAAGTCAGAATGTGCAACCGCGACGATCTTCGTGGCGATGCCACACATGACAAAAAATCAGTCAAAAAGTCAGGAACATCTTGAGCCTGGGGAGAGGCAGAAAAAAACAGGAGTGTTGGCATTAACACATTGGCAGCCCCAACTGGTTACAGACACAGATTTCCAATCCAAAACAGGATTATGAGACTGTAAACCAAGGGGAAACCTAGTACAAATAATGTCATGCAGATTATACAGCACCAAAAATTTGCAACTCTCCTGATGATCAGGTTCAACCCTATTATCACCTGAGTAGAGAACTGGGGTTTATTCTCAGCCAAAGGGGTAGAATCAATCCCCAGTAGGGGAATAGACTTCCGTAGGGGTATCAAGGGAAACCCACAACGTTTAGCAAAATCAAAATCCATCAGGTTAATAGCTGCTCCCGAATCAACAAAAAGCCTGAGCAGAAAATGTGGACAGGGAGCAAATCAGGGTAACAGTCAACAGAAATTTAGTCTCAACACTACCCAAGACAACTGAGCATGCAAAACGTCTTCCCCGCTTAGGGCAGACTGAAATAGCATGAGAGGCATCACCACAGTAGAAACATAACCCATTGCATTTTCGAAACTCATGACGCTGTGCCCCAGAAGCCACTCTATCACACTGCATGGGTTCAGAAGCTAGTTCACAAGGCAACACTATTCCACGCATACTTCTACGCTCACGCAAACGTCTGTCAATTTGAATCGCTAATGACATAGAATCATTGAGACCAGAGGGAGCAGGGAAACCCACCATAACATCTTTTACATTCTCTGACAGACCCTTCCGAAAAAGGGCTGCCAAAGCATCATCATTCAATTTGGTCAGGACTGCCCACTTTCGGAATTTCTGACAGTACCACTCAGCGTCCTCAAGCCCCTGATTTAATGCCAACAAGGTTTTTTCAGCTTGATCAGTGACATTAGGTTCATCGTACAATAACCCCAGAACCAGAAAAAATGCATCAACATTACTCAAAACAGGGTCCCCAGGTGTCAGGGAAAAAGCCCAATCCTGAGGATCGCCGTGCAGGAGAGAGATGACAATTTGAACCTGCCGTGCAGCGTTCCCTGAGGACTTAGGTTTTAAGGCAAAAAACAACTTACAGTTATTTTTAAAATTCAGAAATTTAGCTCGATCCCCCAAAAACAAATCTGGCATGGGGATCCTGGGTTCCACAACTGGCAACCCAGCAAGATAGGTAGCAATTCTCCGAATCTCAGTGGCAAGCTGATCCACACGGCCAGACAACTGTGCAAACTCCATTGAGAGAAAAAAAAATAAATCCTCCTCAGCACCCAGAGAAAAAGAGGGAAAAAATGCAACAAACAGAAAAAAAAAAAATCTCTGACAACCTTTTTTGTTTCCACACTATTTTTCCCTTTCAAGAGTACCATATAATTTTCAGTTAGGCCAGTGATACTGTTATGTTTTGGTAGCTGAGGAGAGCAGACAAAAACAGCAATACACCAGAGAGGTTGGAAACTACTGGATTGCAGTACCCTGACTAACCACCACAACTAAAGGCAGCCGTGGAGCGTTCCTACGTTGGTCCTAGACGCCTCGTCACAGCCTGAGAGGTTAACTACACCTAACGATAGAAAGAGGAAAGCTATCTGCCCCGGAGCAGATCCCCTGTCAGGGATCGAACCCAGTGTCTCTTGTCCACCGGCCAGCAGCTCTACCATCTGAGCTATTCTGCTGGCTACAAAGTTCCTTGCTGAACCCGGATACCATTGACTGTTGTTCCTGATCGGCTTCACCCAGTGCTCTCTCGTTTGGCCTCTGATTGCCAATTACACGCCCTATATAAACCTGGCCCTGTGGGTGTGTCATTGCGAGATTATTGTGCTTCCAGCCTTTAGTCAAGCTCTTTCTCCTGCTGTTCCTGCTGCTACAAACACTGCTCTCCTGTGAACTGACCTCGGCCTGCCACCTGACTACGTTATCTGCCTGCTCCTCTGCTACCGAACTGCCTTTCCTGTGTACCGACCTCCGGCTGCCACCTGACTACGTTATCTGCCTGCTCCTCTGCTACCGAACTGCCTTTCCTGTGTACCGACCTCCGGCTGCCACCTGACTACGTTATCTGCCTGCTCCTCTGCTACAAACACTGCCTTTCCTGTTTACCGACCTCCGGCTGCCACCTGACTACGTTACCTGCCTCTGCTTCCCCTAGTGTTTACAGTAACATCGGCTCCAACCCAGACAGGATCTTGACAGAATAATCTCGCGCCAAAATGGAGTCCGCTGTGAACACCCTGAGGCGGCAAGTTACGGAGCTTCAAAGTTTTTGTACTGATTCTCAAGGAAAATATTCCAAGTTACAAACTGATTTCACGGCGATACAACAGGAAGTAATTGAGCTACAAAAACAACTTCTGGACGTGCGCAATTCAGGGTTCGAATCAAACGCGCGGCTGCCGCTGCCTGCAAAGTTCAGTGGGGATCGCCAGCAGTACCGAGGATTCCTCAATCAATGCCGCATATACTTCCAGATGCAACCTGCTCCCTTTACCAGTGAGAGGAAGAAAGTTTTTTTCATGATAAATCTCCTGACGGATGAAGCTCTTGCTTGGGCTTCACCTTATGTAGAAAAGGACTATGGTCTCCTTAATGACCTGGACGCTTTCATCGCAGCTATGAATCAAGTTTTTGATGACCCAAACCGCTGTGCGACAGCAGAAACCAAATTACATAATTTGCGCCAAGGACGTCGCTCTGTTGCGGAATATACATCGGAGTTCCGTCGCTGGGTGGCCGACACCACCTGGAATGCAGCGGCTCAGAGAAGTCAATTTCGACGAGGGTTATCAGAACCAGTGAAAGACGAGCTTGCCAGGGTTGAGACCCCTGACCAGTTGGAGGACTTTATTCAACTATGTATCCGGATTGACCAGAGACTTACTGAAAGGAGAAAGGAGAGACTGCGAGCACTTGGGAATAGCCCTGGCTTCTCATTTTCAGCATCAGACCACCAAGAAAAGACGCAAGGCGTGTCTGAACCGATGCAGATCGACGTCATCCGAAGACCACTCTCTGCACAGGAGAAGGAGAGGCGACGTGCAGAACATCTCTGCCTCTATTGTGGGGACCCTGGACACTATGCCATCAACTGTCCTAACAAAAGGACTATAGCCTTTACCAACAACAGGTCTGCCAGCAATACGGACCTTTCTCTGCAGTCGGATTCCATCTTGCAGACTATCTCATCGGTAACGCCAGAAATAGACAAAATACATACCACATCATCTCATTTTGTAATCCCCATTCAGGTTGTAATGGACACCCAAAAAATACAATGCTCTGCCCTGTTGGATTTGGGAGCAGGAGGAAATTTTATGGACTTAAAATTTACACGTGATAATAATATTTCCAGTAGGACCAAATCCACACCAATTGAAATGGAAACTGTGGATGTATCCCCTTTGTCTTCTGGACCTTTCACGCATGAGACAATCGAACTGGAGATTTGTATCGACCCGGATCATCATGAAGCTGTCAGTTTCCACCTTATTTCATCTCCGAAATTTCCGGTTATTCTAGGGATCCCTGGTTTTCAGTCCATAACCCTTCTATCAACTGGGCATCAAGGACCATCACCTTTCCATCTGACTACTGTAAGAATAATTGTCATAAGGAACCCCCTGTTCTCCAACAAGTCCAAATCTCTGAGATTTCGCATGAGAAGGAAGAGAAACTACCACCTCAATATCAGCAGTTCTCTGATGTCTGCAGTAAGAAGAAAGCAGATCAATTACCTCCTCACCGTCCTTACGACTGTCCCATTGAATTGCTGCCAGGAGCAACCATTCCATTTGGACGGATTTACAATCTTTCCGAACCTTAATTGAAGGTATTAAGAAAGTTCCCGGATGAAAATTTAGAGAAAGCCTTTATTCGACCTTCCACATCTCCAGCTGGGGCACCCCTGTTCTTTGTTGAAAAGAAAGACTCCACTCTGCGGCCATGTATTGACTACAGAGAGATGAATAATATCACTGTCAAGAATCGCTACCCGCTACCCTTGATTCCTGAACTATTTGAGAGACTCCGTTCTGCGCAAATCTTTACGAAGCTGGATCTTAGAGGGGCTTACAACCTCATACGGATTCGCCCAGGAGATGAGTGGAAGACCGCCTTCAGAACGAGATATGGACATTTTGAATCTCTTGTTATGACCTTTGGCCTTAGCAATGCCCCAGCCACCTTTCAACATTTTATTAATGATGTATTTCGAGATTTCTTGGACCAATTCGTTGTGGCTTATCTCGATGACATTCTTATATTTTCAGACACCTTGGAAGAGCATCGCAGGCACGTCCAGTTAGTCTTGGAACGACTACAGGAGAACCATCTCTACATTAAACTTGAAAAATGTGAGTTTGAACAAACCAGTATCCAATTTCTGGGATATATCATCTCCCCAGAAGGTCTGAGCATGGATCCCGGCAAAATCAATGCTGTAGTGGACTGGCCTGTTCCAAGAAATTTAAAAGACGTCCAGCGTTTCATAGGATTTGCAAATTTTTACCGAAAATTTATAAAGAACTTTTCACGGATCATACTACCAATTACTACACTAACAAAAAAGACCAAAGCATTTTTCTGGTCTCCGGAGGCACAGGAGGCTTTTGACAAGTTGAAAACTCTTTTTACTTCTGCTCCATTGTTAGTACACCCAAATCCTGAATTGCCATTTACTGTCGAAGTGGACGCCTCGGACTCTGCAGTGGGAGCCATTCTGTCTCAGCGAGTTGGGGACAAGATGCAACTTCACCCATGTGCGTTTCTTTCCCACACCATGTCATCTGCAGAAAAGAACTACGACATCGGTAATAAAGAACTGTTAGCCATTAAAGTTGCCTTCTCCGAATGGAGACATCTTCTGGAAGGTGCCAATCACCCTGTGACTGTCCTCACGGACCACAAGAATCTTGAATTCCTCCGTACAGCAAAAAGATTGTCTGCAAGACAAGCACGATGGGCCTTATTTTTCTCAAGATTCAATTTTATAATCTCTTACCGGCCTGGTTCAAGAAATGGCAAGGCTGACGCCCTGTCCAGGATGTGTTCGGAACCTCAGGAGAGGTCTAGTAATGACGATACAATTCTAGGCCCTAAAAATTTTTTGGGAATATTGCACTCTAGAGGACTATGTAATAGAATTAAAGATGGATATCAAGAGGAGTCTTTCCTTAACCATCCTTCGGAAGACGTCGATCTTTCATTCAAAGAGGGGTTTTGGATGCAGAAACACCAAATATATGTACCTGAATCTTCTCGCCTTGAAGTCCTCAAAAGTGTCCATGATTCTAAACTGGCAGGACATCCTGGAGTTGCAAAAACACAAGACTTACTACTTCGTTTCTTTTGGTGGCCTAATTGTAGGAAGGACGTGAGGAAATATGTTTCAACCTGTTTAACATGCGCACGAAACAAGACCCCAAGATCGTCTCCTCTAGGACTCTTGCAACCACTCCCAGTTCCATCCAGGCCTTGGGGATCTATTTCCATGGATTTTATTGTGGAACTACCCCCTTCCAAACAGATGACCGTCATCCTTGTCATAGTGGACCGACTCACAAAAATGGCCCACTTTATTCCAACTGAAGGAATTCCTACTGTTGAAAAAACTGCAGAACTGATGATCAAAGAGGTATTCAGGTTACATGGAATTCCTGACAGCGTGGTGTCTGACAGAGGCGTTCAGTTTACGTCAAAATTTTGGAAGAGTTTCTGTACAGCCTTGGGAGTCACGGTGAATCTTTCTACCGCTTTCCATCCTCAGTCCAATGGCCAGACGGAGAGAACGAACCAGACTTTGGAGCAATACCTCCGTTGCTTCATTTCCTATCTTCAGGATGACTGGGTGGACTATTTACCAACAGCAGAGTTTGCCTACAACAACTCCATACATAGCGCTACATCTCAAACCCCATTTTTTGCTAATTATGGAGTACATCCAGTATTTATCCCTAATCTGCCAGTGAACACTCCCATTCCTGCTGTTAATGACAGGCTTACAAAATTACAGGAATCCCAGAAGGAATTATCAGAGATATTGCTCAAGACCCAGGAAGAATATAAGGAAGCAGCAGATAAACATCGGAGAGTGCCCCCTGCTCTTCAGGTTGGAGACAAAGTTTGGCTGTCCACTAAAAACCTTAAGACACATGTGCCATCCTCCAAATTGGGTCAGAAATTCATTGGACCTTTTCAAATTTCTGCAAAAATTAACCAGGTTGCTTTTCGTTTAAAACTTCCCAACAATCTGAGGATTCATCCAGTGTTTCACATATCCTTGCTCAAACCCTTCTGTGAAAACCCGTTTCCAGGAAGAATTCAGCCACCTCCTTGTAGCGCCCGCGTCCCTGCCTGCTGCCAGACAGGGACGTCGCTCTCCTCACCTGCGCTCAGCGTCCTCAGTGCTCCCAGCCTCCTCTGCGCCTCTGGCATCCTCGGCGCCCTCCTTCCGCCCTGCTGGTCCCGCGCGCTCCTTCCCTGCTACTGGCCTTAGGGCGCGCGCCCGCACCCTCCCCCGCTCTTAAAGGAGCCGCGCGCAATTTCCAAATCAGTCTCCAGCCAAATGCTGGAGGACTCCACCCTATATTAAGGGCTTCCTCCTTAATGTAGGTGCCCGAGCAATGTTGTTCCTGTGCAGTCTAACTCTGTTTCAGCCATCAGCTCCTGATTCCAGTTACCTGCCTGTTACCTGTTGGCTTGCCTGTCTGCCATCCGTCTGCAGTTCCATCCAGAGGTTCAGACGTCATCTGCAGAGATCCCCGGCTCTTGCCTGCTCACCTAGGAGCGATCATCTGCCATCCGACTGCAGCTCCATCCGGAAGTTCGGACATCATCTGCGGAGATCCCCGGCTCTTGCCTGCTCACCTGGGAGCGATCATCTGCCATCCGACTGCAGCTCCATCCGGAAGTTCGGACATCATCTGCAGAGATCCACGGCTCTTGCCTGCTCACCTGGGAGCGATCATCTGCCATCCGACTGCAGCCTACCTGAAGGCTCCACCATATCAGGTCGTATATGCCTGCCCTGGTCTAGAGACTGCCTGGTCACTTGCCGTGACAACCTGCCTGTCCAGAGACTGCCTGGTCACTTGCCGTGACAACCTGCCTGTCCAGAGACTGCCTGGTCACTTGCCGTGACAACCTGCCTGTCCAGAGACTGCCTGGTCACTTGCCGTGACAACCTGCCTGTCCCAGAGACTGCCTTGGTCACTTGCTGTGACAACCTGCCTGTCCAGATACTGCCTGGTCACTTGCCGTGACAACCTGCCTGTCCCAAAGACTGCCTTGGTCACTTGCTGTGACAACCTGCCTGTCCCAAAGACTGCCTTGGTCACTTGCTGTGACAACCTGCCTGTCCCAGAGACTGCCTTGGTCACTTGCTGTGACAACCTGCCTGTCCAGAGACTGCCTGGTCACTCGTCGTGACCGCCTGCCTGTCCAGAGACTGCCTCGGTCACTTACCGTTACAACCTGCCTGCCCAGAGACTTCCTTGGTCACTTGCTGTGACAAACCTGCCTGTCCAGAGACTACCTATATTCCCTGCCGTGATTCCCTGCCCTTTTCCCGGGTGCCACCCGCTCTCTTACAAGTAAACTCTCTTGTATAATAAAGCTTTGTGGTTCCACCCACCTGACCTGTCTCGTCAGTAGTTCCACCCACCAGACCCGTTACAGTTTGCTCGGGCCATGGAACCCGGTGGCACCCAAACCCCTTCACTCCCGGAACTGTGTCATGAGCTGTCTCGCCAGAGGTCTCAACAGGAGGCCATCCTGGGTCACCTGCGGAACGTCAATTCCCGTCTGGACACTCTGAATTCATCACCAGCAACCATCGCTGGAGCCATGACTCATAATCCGTCAGTCCCGCTGATTCCCAATTCCGTGGTTTCCATTCCTGGACCCCGACTGTCAGCTCCTCCTAGGTTTGGAGGTGATCCTGCTCTGGCTCGGGGTTTCATTAATCTGTGCACCCTGCATTTTGAACTCCTGGCACACCAGTTTAACTCTGACCGGGCCAAAATTGCCTTCATCATGTCCCATCTCACCGGAGAGGCCCTGGCCTGGCTTTATCCTCTCTGGGAGAGAGAGGATCCTCTGGTATCTGACCTGCCTGCTTTTCTCTCGGCCTTCCGGAAGGTATTCGACGAACCTGGACGGAGGACTTCCTCTGCATCATCTCTGCTGCGTCTCCGTCAGGAGAGCCTCACCGTTGGTCAATATGCCATACGGTTCCGGACTTTAGCCTCAGAACTAGCTTGGGACAATGAAGCTCTAATTTCGGTCTTCTGGGAGGGTCTGTCTGGCCGTATTAAAGACGAACTTGCCGGTCGGGACATTCCAACCTCTCTAGATGATTTAATAAATCTTGCCAATCGAATTGATCTACGGTTCCAGGAACGAGCCAAAGAGATCACCCGTAAAAAAAATTTTCCCATCTTGCACCCTCGTGTCAGAGATCTATAACCTCTTCCGTTTCTCCTCAGGTGCACACTGCTGAGCCTATGCAGGTCGACCAGACCAAGATGGTCAAAGCCCGTCTGGACTCACGCCGTGCCGAGAAAAGTTGCTTCTACTGCGGCAGTAAGGAGCACTGGATCCAAACCTGTCCGGAGAAGTCGGGAAACGCCTGTGTCTAGGTTCGCTCGGAGAGGTCAATCTAGACAAAAATAAATCCTCTTCATCCCTGCTGCTGTCGGTTTCAATTCTGCTCGGTAAGAACCGCCACTTCGAAATGGCCCAACTTGATTCTGGAGCAGCTGGGAATCTCGTGTCACAGGCTCTAGTAGAGAAGTATCGCATTCCCACCAAACCTCTTGTTGAACCTGTATCTGTTGCTGCTGTGGATGGGGGCCTCCTACCTCGTCCCATCCGACTTATCACCGAAGTCATAACCCTGCAGGTGGGAATGTTGCATTCTGAGAGCATCTCGTTTCATGTTTTACCCGGACTCTCTCATGCTTTCTTACTAGGTCTGCCTTGGCTCCAAAAACATGCACCTGTGCTCGACTGGCAGAATGGAGAGGTTCTTCGCTGGGGACAGGACTGTCATAAAACGTGTCTGGTGCCTGTTCATCCTGTCTATTCTTCTCCTACACCTGCTAATCTACCTGGACTCCCGATTCCATATTGGTCATTTGCTGATGTCTTCAATAAAAAGGAAGCAGAGACATTACCCCCGCATAGACCATATGATTGCCCGATTGACCTGTTGCCCGGTACTACGCCTCCCCGTGGGCGTATTTACCCGTTGTCTGCTGCTGAGACCAGGTCGATGTCTGAATATATCGAGGAGAACTTAGCAAAGGGATTCATCCGGAAATCTACCTCCCCAGCGGGAGCAGGTTTCTTCTTCGTTAAAAAGAAAGACGGATCTCTCCGTCCCTGTATTGACTACAGAGGCCTAAATTCGATCACGGTGAAGAATAAGTACCCTCTTCCGCTCATTCCAGAACTGTTTGATCGTCTTAGAGGGGCTAGAGTCTTCACCAAACTAGATCTTCGTGGAGCATACAACCTGGTTCGTATCCGTCGAGGAGATGAATGGAAGACGGCATTCAACACCCGGGACGGCCACTACGAGTACTTGGTGATGCCCTTTGGTCTCTGTAATGCTCCAGCAGTCTTTCAGGAGTTGGTCAATGACATCTTCCGGGACCTCCTCTACTCCTGTGTTGTGGTGTACCTTGACGACATCTTGGTCTTCTCTCCGGATCTTCAGTCTCACCGAGGGATGTTCGTCAGGTTCTGCTCAGGCTCAGGCAGAATCACCTCTTCGCCAAATATGAGAAGTGCCTCTTTGAGCAGACTTCGCTTCCGTTTCTGGGCTACATTATTTCTCAGACAGGCCTACGAATGGATCCAGAGAAACTGTCTGCCATCGAGAAATGGCCCCGACCAGAGGGGTTGAAGGCCATTCAGCGTTTTTTGGGATTCGCCAATTATTACCGTCTCTTCATACCGCACTTCTCTTCCAGGACTGCTCCAATCTCAGCGCTCACTCGCAAGGATGCTAACCCCAAACAGTGGACGACCGAAGCAGAGGAGGCCTTCCTTTTCCTGAAACAGGCCTTCTCTTCCGCTCCAGTGCTGCATCGCCCGGATGGCAACAAGCAGTTCTTCCTGGAGGTGGACGCTTCCTCTGCTGGAGCCGGAGCGGTTCTTACCCAAAAATCGCCATCCGGGAGGATGGTATCCTGCGGTTTCTTCTCCAAACTCTTCTCCTCCTCCGAGCGCAACTACTCCATAGGAGATCGAGAGTTATTGGCCATTAAGTTGGCATTGGAGGAGTGGCGTTACCTACTCGAAGGGGCTCTTCATCCGGTAATCATCTACACGGACCACAAAAATCTGGCATACCTCCAGCAGGCACAGAGACTTAATCCTCGCCAAGCCCGGTGGTCCTTGTTTTTTGCCCGCTTCGATTTTCTTTTGCATTTTCGCCAAGCTGACAAAAACGTCAAGGCGGATGCCTTGTCTCGGTCTTTCCTGGTGTCGGATCTCGAAGATGAGCCTAAACATATCATCGATCCCGCCAGAGTGATGCAGGTGGCTCCCGTGAGTCTAAATCGTCTCCCTCCTGGTAAGACGTTCGTATCAGAAACCGATCGGAAGAGAATCCTACATTGGGGTCACTCGTCTAAACTCGCTGGCCACGCTGGTCAAAAAAGACCCTCCAACTCATTACCCGGCATTATTGGTGGCCTACCCTGCACAAAGATGTAATAGACTTTGTTTCTGCCTGTGTTTCCTGTGCCCGCAACAAAGTTCCGAGACACCTGCCTACCGGCCGTCTTCTTCCGCTTCCTGTACCCGCTGCCCCCTGGCAGCATATAGCCATGGACTTCATTACTGATCTTCCCGTCTCTGCTGGTTGTACAGTCATTTGGGTGGTCACTGACCGCTTTTCCAAGATGGCTCACTTCATTCCTCTGCCAGGTCTTCCGTCTGCACCCGAGTTGGCTAAAGACTTTATCCGCCACATCTTCCGTCTTCATGGTCTGACTCGTCACATTGTGTCGGATCGTGGGGTTCAGTTCACCTCACGTTTCTGGAGAGCCACTTGTAAGTTGCTAGACGTCACCCTGGATTTTTCCTCCGCTTACCACCCACAGTTCAATGGACAAGTTGAACGAATAAATCAGAATTTGACCAGTTATCTTCGACACTTCGTTAATGCCCACCATTCTGACTGGGTGGAGCTCCTGCCTTGGGCCGAATTCTCCTACAATAATCATGAGAGCGAATCTTCCACCAAGTCTCCGTTTTTTGTAGTATTTGGTCAACACCCTCGGATCCCTGTCCCTGTTTCCATCTCTGTGGACAATCCAGCTGCGGAATCTCTGGTTAGAGAATTCTCCTCCATCTGGGAGAGTACCCGGTCCGCACTCATTCAGTCTTCCGAGCGCATGAAAAGACATGCTGACAAAAAACGTCTGGATCCTCCTCAATTCCGTCCTGGGGACAAAGTCTGGCTTTCGTCCAAATATGTTCGACTCAAAATTCCGTCCTACAAGTTAGGTCCTCGGTTCATCGGTCCTTTTGAGATCATCAGTCAGATCAATCCGGTGTCCTATAAATTGAAACTCCGGCCAATTTGAGAATTCCTAATTCTTTTCATGTATCTCTCCTCAAACCTGTGGTTCTTAACTCTTTTTTTAAGTCTACAGGTACACCTCCTGCTCCAGTGTCTGCTGATGATGAATTTGAGGTAGAGAACATTCTGGCCACAAAAAGGGTAGGAAGAAAGACTTATTTTTTGGTGGATTGGAAGGGGTTTGGTCCTGAGGAGAGAACCTGGGAGCCTCGGGAGAACATCCATGCCCCTCTTATCCTAGCTAAATTTCTTTCTGGCCTAAAGAAGGGGGGGCCTAGAGGGGGGGGGTACTGTAGCGCCCGCGTCCCTGCCTGCTGCCAGACAGGGACGTCGCTCTCCTCACCTGCGCTCAGCGTCCTCAGTGCTCCCAGCCTCCTCTGCGCCTCTGGCATCCTCGGCGCCCTCCTTCCGCCCTGCTGGTCCCGCGTGCTCCTTCCTGCTACTGCCTTAGGCGCGCGCCGCACCTCCCCGCTCTTAAGACCGCGCGCATTTTCCAAATCAGTCTCCAGCCAATGCTGGAGGACTCCACCCTATATTAAGGGCTTCCTCCTTAATGTAGGTGCCCGAGCAATGTTGTTCCTGTGCAGTCTAACTCTGTTTCAGCCATCAGCTCCTGATTCCAGTTACCTGCCTGTTACCTGTCGGCTTGCCTGTCTGCCATCCGTCTGCAGTTCCATCCAGAGGTTCGGACGTCATCTGCAGAGATCCCCGGCTCTTGCCTGCTCACCTAGGAGCGATCATCTGCCATCCGACTGCAGCTCCATCCGGAAGTTCGGACATCATCTGCGGAGATCCCTGGCTCTTGCCTGCTCACCTGGGAGCGATCATCTGCCATCCGACTGCAGCTCCATCCGGAAGTTCGGACATCATCTGCAGAGATCCACGGCTCTTGCCTGCTCACCTGGGAGCGATCATCTGCCATCCGACTGCAGCCTACCTGGAGGCTCCACCATATCAGGTCATATATGCCTGCCCTGGTCTAGAGACTGCCTGGTCACTTGCCGTGACAACCTGCCTGTCCAGAGACTGCCTGGTCACTTGCCGTGACAACCTGCCTGTCCAGAGACTGCCTGGTCACTTGCCGTGACAACCTGCCTGTCCAGAGACTGCCTGGTCACTTGCCGTGACAACCTGCCTGTCCCAGAGACTGCCTTGGTCACTTGCTGTGACAACCTGCCTGTCCAGATACTGCCTGGTCACTTGCCGTGACAACCTGCCTGTCCCAAAGACTGCCTTGGTCACTTGCTGTGACAACCTGCCTGTCCCAAAGACTGCCTTGGTCACTTGCTGTGACAACCTGCCTGTCCCAGAGACTGCCTTGGTCACTTGCTGTGACAACCTGCCTGTCCAGAGACTGCCTGGTCACTCGTCGTGACCGCCTGCCTGTCCAGAGACTGCCTCGGTCACTTACCGTTACAACCTGCCTGCCCAGAGACTTCCTTGGTCACTTGCTGTGACAAACCTGCCTGTCCAGAGACTACCTATATTCCCTGCCGTGATTCCCTGCCCTTTTCCCGGGTGCCACCCGCTCTCTTACAAGTAAACTCTCTTGTATAATAAAGCTTTGTGGTTCCACCCACCTGACCTGTCTCGTCAGTAGTTCCACCCACCAGACCCGTTACACTCCTCCACCAGAAAGGATCCGTGGTGAAGAAGAATACATTGTGAATAAGATTCTGGACTCCCGAAAATTCAGAGGTAAACTGCAGTATCTGGTGCAGTGGGAAGGTTATGGACCAGAGGAAAATTCATGGGAACCAAAGGACAACGTCCATGCTCCTGGACTTACAAGAGCCTTCCATCAGAGGTACCCAGATAGGCCAGCTCCTGAGATGTCCAGAGGCCATCCTGGAAGGAGGGGAGTACTGTCAGGGATCGAACCCAGTGTCTCTTGTCCACCGGCCAGCAGCTCTACCATCTGAGCTATTCTGCTGGATAAAAAGTTCCTTGCTGAACCCGGATACCATTGACTGTTGTTCCTGATCGGCTTCACCCAGTGCTCTCTCGTTTGGCCTCTGATTGCCAATTACACGCCCTATATAAACCTGGCCCTGTGGGTGTGTCATTGTGAGATTATTGTGCTTCCAGCCTTTACTCAAGCTCTTTCTCCTGCTGTTCCTGCTGCTACAAACACTGCTCTCCTGTGAACTGACCTCGGCCTGCCACCTGACTACGTTATCTGCCTGCTCCTCTGCTACCGAACTGCCTTTCCTGTGTACCGACCTCCGGCTGCCACCTGACTACGTTATCTGCCTGCTCCTCTGCTACCGAACTGCCTTTCCTGTGTACCGACCTCCGGCTGCCACCTGACTATGTTATCTGCCTGCTCCTCTGCTACAAACACTGCCTTTCCTGTGTACCGACCTCCGGCTGCCACCTGACTACGTTACCTGCCTCTGCTTCCCCTAGTGTTTACAGTAACATCGGCTCCAACCCAGACGGGATCCTGACATCCCCAAAGAACATAGGAAGCCCCCAAACATGTAATGGCGGTTAGACAAGAGGAAATACAGACACAGACAGAAAATAGTATGAGCAAACGCTGGGGCCCAATCTGCCTAGACAGAAAAGGATAGGAAGGGCACTTACTGCAATCCAAAAAACCCTAAAAAAAGCCAACGCTACTAATTGCAAAAACACCTGAGATCACACGACCTCTACCACCTAAATTAGTTCTCTGGTGTAACAAAACTAAGCCGCAGCCACAGAAAAACTGGAAAAGGCAAATGAACAAACAACAGTGGCTCCAGAGGAACCGAGAGGAGCCCAAGCCCCCGGGGAGGGGAACCTGGCCAACCTCACAGAAATGCAGAGAAATATGCAAATGGCAAGCACAAAAACAAAAAACAGAAAATATCATATCTGAGAGCAGGAGAAGAGGCAAGATACAGCAAGCTTCCAAGTGAACTAGGAAACAACGTTGAGACAAGAACAATTGATCACCGGCAACCATGATGGGGGGAAACCTCCCTTATATCCAGCCAGTCTGTGATTCCTGATTGCCAATCCTCATTGAATGGTTTAGTACTGTCTGTAACCACCAGAGGGAGCTTCTGCTCAGAATTCATTTCTAAAACATTCACAACACGCCAGGGTCTGGCTGGTAAAATGGCGGACGACCAGCGTCTGCAGCGGTATATCCAGCAGCTGGAGGGTAGGTTGGCGACTCTAGAGCGCACAACCTCAGCTGTGGATGTTACCGCAGTCGAGGTTCAGGCTGCTAGTGTGGCCGCCGCCAGTTTGTCTTCTGCCACCCCTGCTCCGACTATTTCCCGCCTCCCACTTCCAGACAAGTTTACCGGTGACAGTAAACAATGTCGGGGTTTCGTTAGTCAGTGCTCCATACATCTAGAGCTTCTGGCTGCACGTTTTCCCACGGAGCGGGCGAAAGTGGGTTTTATCATATCCCTTTTGTCGGGCAGGGCGTTGGAGTGGGCAACGCCGTTGTGGGAGCGCGATGATCGTGTGGTGCAGAGTGCTCCTCTCTTCTTGGACACTCTGAAACAGGTCTTTTTAGGACCTCGCGTCACCCACGATATGGCTCTTCAACTGTTGGCAATCACCCAGGGTTCATCCATGGTCAGCCAGTTCGCCGTCCAATTTCGGACTCTGGGCTCTGAGCTGGACTGGCCAGATAAAGTCCTTATACCAGTGTACTGGAGGGGACTGGCAGACCATGTGAAGGACGCCTTGTCCACCAGGGAGATTCCTGACACACTGGAGGAGCTCATTACCATATCTACCCGCATCGACCCCCGTTTTAACGAGCGGAGGTTGGAGCGGGCCCAGTGTAGGCAGAGGTTCCGGCTGGCGCCCACCTTCGCCAGACCTCTTGAATCTTCCATTCAGGCATCCGATTCCCCTGAGGCAAAGGAGATTTCTCGAGCGAGGCCTAAGTCTCGGGCCGCTCGAGTATCTGTGACTTGTAATGCTTGCCAACAAGTAGGGCATTATGCTAATAAATGTCCACAGCGGTCGGGAAACGACCGCGTCTAGTAACCATTGGAGGGGGTTCTGGATTCTGGAGCCGAAGGAAATTTCATGTCTTCTACCTTCGCTCTCCGCCACTCTATACCTCTGTTGATGCTCGCCAAACCCGTGACTGTTCGAGTAGTGAATGGGTCGACACTGCCTTCACCAATCACACATCAGACCATCCCTTTCACGTTGTCAATGTCCCCTTCCCATCAGGAGATTATCTCACTTCTGGTCATTCCCGAGGGAATAGACGAGATTTTGTTAGGGATGCCCTGGCTCCGTTTCCACTCCCCACACATTGAGTGGAACTCTGGGAGGATATTGGGTTGGGGTGAGTCATGTAAAGGCAGATGTATGAGGGAATGCATTCAGGTGGCCACTACAGAGATTCCCGCAGATCTTACTTCACTTCCTAAATACTATTGGTCGTATGCAGACGTATTCTCCAAAAAGACTGCGGAAATCCTTCCACCTCACCGTCCTTATGACTGTCCTATTGACCTCTTGCCTGGAGCAGAACCTCCTCGGGGACGGGTCTATCCCCTTTCTCTCCCGGAGACGGAGGCTATGTCTCAATATATTCAGGAGAACCTGGCAAGAGGATTCATTAGGAAGTCAGTGTCACCTGCAGGGGCAGGGTTCTTCTTCGTGCAGAAGAAGAACAGAGAATTACATCCATGCATCGATTACATGGGTCTTAATGCCATCACGGTCAAGAATAAATACCCGTTGCCCCTGATTTCTGAGCTATTTGTTAGGCTACGGGGGGCAAGGGTATTTACGAAATTAGATCTGCGGGGTGCTTATAACCTGATTCGCATGCGTGAGGGGGATGAATGGAAGACGGCTTTTAATACCAGGGACGGGCACTATGAATATCTGGTGATGCCCTTCGGGCTCTGTAATGCCCCAGCCGTCTTCCAAGACTTTGTTAATGACATCTTCCGGGATATGCTCTCCACCTCAGTCGTAGTCTATCTGGATGATATTCTCATCTTTTCCCCAGATATTGACTCCCACCGGAGAGATGTCTGCAGAGTCTTCGACCTCTTACGGGCAAACTCCCTCTACGCAAAGTTGGAGAAATGTGTGTTTGAGCAGGAGTCCTTTCCTTTCCTGGGCTATATCATCTCCGCCCAGGGATTGGCTATGGATCCTGCCAAACTACAGGCGGTGATGGACTGGCAAGAACCCATTCTCTGAAGGCAGTGCAGCGCTTTATGGGGTTCATTAATTACTACCGCAGTTTATCCCTCACTTCTCAACTTTGGTAGCTCCCGTGGTAGCCCTCACCAAAAAGGGAGCAAATCCCAAATTGTGGTCTGAAGAGGTCTCCAAGGCCTTCACTTCTGTTAAGTCCCATTTCGCTAGCGCTCCCATCCTACATTGCCCCGATGTTGATAAGCCATTTATATTGGAGGTGGATGCCTGGAGCAGTCCTCTTCCAAAAGGATGCTAAAGGTCGGAAGCACCCATGCTTCTTTTTCTCCAAGACCTTCACACCAGCGGAGAGGAATTATTCCATCGGGGACAGGGAGTTGCTAGCAATGAAGTTGGCCTTCTCGGAGTGGAGACATCTGTTGGAGGGGGCTCGTTTTCCCTTCCAAGTCTTCACGGATCACAAAAATCTGGTGTATTTACAGACTGCCCAGTGGCTAAATTCCCGTCAGGCCAGATGGTCCTTGTTTTTCTCCCGCTTTCACTTCACCCTCCATTTTCTGTCGGGAGAGAAGAACATTCGGCCTGACGCTCTCTCTCGCTCCGTTGTGTCTTCTGAGGAGGAGGAGGGGGAGCCATGGCTTATTGTCCCCTCTGAGAGCCTGAGAACTGTAGCTCCGGTCTCGCTAGAGTCTGTCCCTCCGGGCAAGACCTTTGTACCATCTAATTTGCAACCGGAGGTTCTCTCTTGGGCCCATTCGTCCAGGGTGGGTGGACATTTTGGGAAAAAAAGGACATCTGAGCTACTCGCAAGGACATACTGGTGGCCGCATATGGTCCGGGACGTTGGAGATTATATTCGGGCATGTGTCTCCTGTGCCAAAAATAAGTCCCCTCGTCAACGGCCAGCTGGGTTACTTTACCCATTGCCAGTGGCAGACAGGCCTTGGGAGATGGTCGGGATGGACTTTGTGGTAGGCTTGCCCAAATCTCATGGGTGTACCATCATATGGGTTATCACCGATCACTTCTCCAAAATGGTGCACTTGGTTCCGCTACCCCGGTTACCTTCTGCACGGGCCTTGGCGACACTGTTTATCAAACATATCTTCCGCTTACACGGTATGCCGGACAAAATTGTCAGTGATCGGGGTCCCCAGTTTGCGTCTCGGTTCTGGAGAGAGCTTTGTCGCCTTCTCAGTGTTGAGTTAAATCCCTCTTCTGCTTATCATCCCGAGACGAATGGGTTGGTAGAGAGGGCCAACCAGACCTTGGTCACATATCTGCGACATTTTGTTTCAGCTAGGCGGGATGACTGGGCATCCTTGTTACCGTGGGCGGAGTTTGCATTAAACAACGCTGTGGCTGATTCCACTGGACAAACCCCATTTCTCCTTAATTACGGTCAGCATCCGCGGGTTCCCGTACCTATGCCCATGTCTTCCGCCGACTCCAGGGTGGCAGACTGGGCTGTGGAGGCACGGGACATTTGGGACCGCACTCAGGATGCCATTTAGGACTCCAAGGAGAGAAGGAGGTCATCCGCCGACGCACATCAGCGCCCCGCTCCGACTTTTGCCCCTGACGATTTAGTGTGGCTCTCCGCCCGTAACATCAGGCTGCGCGTAGAGTCCACTAAGTTCGCACCTCACTTCTTGGGTCCCTTCAAGGTCCTTGAACAGGTCAATCCTGTGGTCTACCGGTTAGCCCTTCCGCCACGCCTGGGTATCAATGACACATTCCATGTCTCCCTCCTGAAACCTGTATATTTGTCCCGGTTTTCCGAGTCATCTGCCGGGACATCGGGTTCATCTACGGACGATTATGAGGTGAATGATATTCTGGGATGCAAGGTGGTACGTGGCAAAAAGTTTTATTTGGTGGATTGGAGGGGTTATGGGCCTGAGGATAGGTCATGGGAGCCTGCCGAGCGTATTCAGGCTCCGCAGCTCATCGCTGCCTTTGAGCGCAGCGAGGCCCAAAGAAGGGGGGCCCTAGGAGGGGGAGTAATGTTAGGGTTCGAGTTCCCGCTGCTGCACAAGGGGAGTGTTATGAATGTGCTAGAGATGGTTTCTGAGCAGAGGCTCCCTCTGGTGGTTACAGACAGTACTGAACCTTTCAGCGAGGAGTGGCAATCTGGGTTCACAGACTGGTCTGATATAAGGGAGGTTCCCTTCCATGATGGTTGCCGGTGAGCAATTGTTCTTGTCTCAATTGTGGTTCCTGGTTCATTTGGAAGTTAGCTGGAGTCTTGCCTGCATCTCCTGCTTTCAGATAAGATATTTTTTGCTTTTCTTTTTGTGCTTGCTTTTTGCATTGTTTTCTGCACTTTTGTGGAGGTCAGCCAGGTCCCCTCCTGGGGCCTGAGCTCCTCACAGTTTATCTGCAGCCACTGTTATTTGCTCATTTGCTTTTTCCTGTTTTTTCAGCGGCTGCGGCTTGGTTTTTGTTCACACTGAGATCTGATTTAGTGGGTGGCGAGATTGTGTGATCTCAGT
This sequence comes from Oophaga sylvatica, assembly GCA_033576555.1. NCBI lineage: Eukaryota > Metazoa > Chordata > Amphibia > Anura > Dendrobatidae > Oophaga > Oophaga sylvatica. The sequence continues at coordinate 46,894 of JARQOD010005585.1, forward strand.
ATTTTTGTAATCAGAATTGTTGGATTTTTGTAGGGTTTTCTGGGTTGCAGAAAGTAATCTCTCCTGTTCTATCCTATTTAGTCAGCTTGTGGCCCCAGCGCTTGCTCAGTCTATTTTCTGCCTATGTTTGTATTTTCATCTTGTCTAACCGCCATTATATGTTTGGGGGCTTCCTATTTTCTTTGGGGATCTGCTCCGGGGCAGATAGCATTCATCTTTCTGCCTTTAGGTGTAGTTATCTCTCAGGCTGTGACGAGGCGTCTAGGATCAACGTAGGAACGCTCCACGGCTGCCTCTAGTTGTGTCGTTAGTTT
>JARQOD010005586.1:0-47194 GCA_033576555.1 Oophaga sylvatica
GTTCGGCTGCCCTGCTGTTGTTCCTGTCCTCCTCAGCTACCGAAACATAACACTGCCGCCTCCCTATCCAGGTTTCTATTTAGAAACCGCTCCATCTTTTCCAGGCGCACTGGAGTCACCCCTTTTTCCAGTAGCGTCTGACCCTTTTTGGCCCCTCCCCTAAAACATCTCGACAAACCGTGATTACCCCCACAGGAGGAACATTCATGCTTAAATTTGCATTTTGTCCCAAACTTACAGACTCCATCATTGAACGCGAAACACAACCCTTTTTGCATCGCCACCGAGTGCACCGACTGACTTTGGCCCCCGGTGCCTCCTTGAAACGACTGCGTCCCCTGACCTGGTCGACTTGGGGCCTTTAACCTCATCCATAATGCGATGTCCTTATGATCCCATCTGACGCTAGGCCGAGCAGCCTTATGCTGACGGAACTGCTTATCATATCTGAGCCATCCTTGGCCTCCGTACACCCGATAGGCCTCCCCGATCGTATCCATATAGCAAAAAAGCACCGAACAATTTTCGGGCGATTTTTCCCCAATAATGCAGGCTAAAATTGTGAACGCCTGTAGCCAATTGCTGAATGTACGTGGAATTAGCCGGTACCTCCTCTTATCCTCACCCTCCTTTTTTGTCTCATCCCTTCTAACCCTGTCCAAATTAAAACACTCTAGGGGAAGAAGGGAGAATATGTCAATATATTCTCCCTTCCATATCTTAAATTTAAAAAGATTTAGTTATATCCATGGACTAAAAGCTATCAAATTTAAAATTAAAATAATAATGACGGAACAGTGGACAATTTGAAAACCTTTATCTAATAATTTATGGTTTTATAACACAGTTAGTGTTGAGCATTCCGATACCGCAAGTATCGGGTATCGGCCGATATTCGCTGTATCGGAATTCCGATACTTAGTTCCGATATTTTTCCAATATCGTATACCGGAATCGGAAGTTCCCATAATTCTTTGAGAGGCAATGTGATTTTAGTCAGCCAATGAGGAATCTTATGATGTGTGGGCACATCCTGTAATGCTGCGGTCATCTTAACTAATGGCATGGCTGTGATTGGCTTCTGAAATGATGTCAGAATGCACTATAAAAGGCGCCGCCGCCATTTTAGCGTCACTGTGCTGTGAACTCAGTTAGGGACAGAACGCTGCTGTGCTGACTCTGAGGGACAGTTAGAGATTGCGATTTAGTGTACTGTGCTGTAGGCAGGCTAGCACCAACCGCTGTGTAAAGCTTCCTTTTGCCTTGCAGTGTTGTTTTAACAGCTCTGTGCAAGGTGTGTGTGAGAGTGCAGGTGACGCTGCAGTTTGCTCTGCATCCACCGCTGTTTGTAGGCATCTGCACGTGTCACTCACTGACTCTTTTTTTTATTTTATTTTGTGGAATTGGTGCAGCTCCATTATATTTGAAAAAAATCTAATCTATTAGTGTGACGCGCTTCCATCCGTATACAATACATTGGTTGCAAACACTATAGAGGTACAGAAAGGAGCCTTTCACAGATAGTGAACAGTTGTGTTTCAGTGTTCACTGCAGTCTGTGAGGTTTTGATTTTTTGAGTGCAGATCACGCTCCAGTTAGTTCTTCAACCACTGCTGGTTGTAGTCTGCTGAGCGTGTGTCACTGCCTCATCCTTCACATTTTTCTCTAATTGGTGCTGCTCCATTATATTTGAAAAAAATCTAATCTATTAGTGTGACGCGCTTCCATCCGTATACAATACATTGGTTGCAAACACTATAGAAGTACAGAAAGGAGCCTTTCACAGATAGTGAACAGTTGTGTTTCAGTGTTCACTGCAGTCTGTGAGGTTTTGATTTTTTGAGTGCAGATCACGCTCCAGTTAGTTCTTCAACCACTGCTGGTTGTAGTCTGCTGAGCGTGTGTCACTGCCTCATCCTTCACATTTTTCTCTAATTGGTGCTGCTCCATTATATTTGAAAAAAATCTAATCTATTAGTGTGACGCGCTTCCATCCGTATACAATACATTGGTTGCAAACACTATAGAGGTACAGAAAGGAGCCTTTCACAGATAGTGAACAGTTGTGTTTCAGTGTTCACTGCAGTCTGTGAGGTTTTGATTTTTTCAGTGCAGGTCACGCTCCAGTTAGTTCTTCAACCACTGCTGGTTGTAGTCTGCTGAGCGTGTGTCACTGCCTCATCCTTCACATTTTTCTTAATTGGTGCTGCTCCATTATATTTGAAAAAAATCTAATCTATTAGTGTGACGCGCTTCCATCCGTATACAATACATTGGTTGCAAACACTATAGAAGTACAGAAAGGAGCCTTTCACAGATAGTGAACAGTTGTGTTTCAGTGTTCACTGCAGTCTGTGAGGTTTTGATTTTTTGAGTGCAGATCACGCTCCAGTTAGTTCTTCAACCCAGGGTGGATAAAAATCATGATTTTTTAAAAAAATCAAAAAAATCGGATTTTTTTGATTTAAATCGGATTTTTTTGATTTAAATCGGATTTTTTTTTATTTAAATAGGATTTTTTAATCAAGATGTACACAAGCAAAACTTTGTCTTTTTGCAAATCAAATTATTTTACACAAATAAAATATTAAAACAGTTGATGATTATGAAACCTAATAATTTTTATTTGCACTATTAAACAATCAGAATTGAACTACAGAGAGTAAGTACTTTTTAACAATAGCCTATCTCTAATGTTTGAAGTAAGCAAACATCTTCAGTGAATACATCAGTCCTTTAAGCCTACTGTTTATTTAGGACTTTTAATAGGAAAACTAGTTGTCCTGCTTTAGCAGTTCCTAAGCGGTTTCGGACTGTTGTGTGCACAAAACCAAATAAAGAAAACAATCTCTCTACTCCTGCCGATGAAGCCGATGCAGTCAGCATCTGAGTAGCTACATTTATTATCTTCGCTGGAAAAACAAGTGATTGCGACTTCCACCAGTCCAGTGGTTTTAGTTAATTAACGACTTTATCTAACGACGTTATCTGCAAACATGTATTTTTGAAATGGTGCAGATTCACACTTCAATTTCAGCACAGTTGCCACAATGTCATGGTTAGTATTGGCGAGCCACTTTGTCTTTCAAATATTTTGTACAAGCCGCTCTTTCTTTGTCGTATACAGCCTGAAGATGTTTTCCTGAGATATCAAATCTACTTGGTGGTTTGTAGCCTGGTCTTATTCCTTCGATCATTTGTACAAACAATGGGTGTTCAACTAGTCGGAAAGAAGAATTGGTTGCAAATATGAATTTAGCAATTCATCAAAATGTTCTTTCTGGCTCGTCGTAGTCTTTAAGAGGAATTTTTCTACACTTTGCACGCAAAGTTTTTTGTTGGGCTGCTTTGTTGAAGTTGTACCCAGATATTGATTGTCACGTGCAGCACAAGCCATATTTGACCCTGAAAGCACAGTAATTAAAAATATAATTCGACTGCGTATTTGAAGAAATATAACGAAAATATTTTGAAACAAACTTTTTGAACAATGTAATGGTCCTCGTCCTATAAGGGCTGTCTCAAAAGTTATGCTACTCAAGTTTCTGGTGAAGTTGCTGTAATACTAGTAATATTAGAGCAACTGAAAAAAATTATGTCACAAAAGTTTTAAAAATGTTTTTTTAAAAAAATGGTCAATTTGGCAGACTTCAAAAGTGAATCTTCATTTCCCTTCTGGTTGCAGTTTTCATAATGTAATTTCAAACGGCAAACAAGTCCTTGGATATCCTTTTGACAGTATTTGCACTTTGCTCTCCCACCTTTCTTTCCAAACTCTGCTGGCATCTCAACAAAATGAACCCAAATAGGGTCTCTCTTACGACCTGCCATGGCTCACGCAGATCACTTCTGAAGTTTGATTGTTACTACAGCCAAGTACTGCTGACTGACTATCCAACAAGTTTGGGCATGTCAACTGAATGGAAAAAGAAACTGAAACCAAGCTACAGAAAGTGAAACCAAGCTAGAAGTGTGGAGTTAAAGGTACTGCCACACTACACAATCCCGCTAGCGATCTCGTTAGCGTCGCATACTAATGAGATCGCTAGCGGGATTGTTTCTATATTGCTAGTAGCTACCTATTTTTAGCGATGTCGTTAGGACGCTATCGCGGTTAGCGATCTCCTTAACGACTTTAGCGGTACAAAAGTACCGCTAAATCGCTAAAAAAGGTGCCACACTCAGCGATTAGATACTTACCAGCGGGGCGCCAGCGACGAAAATAGGGTCCGGAACGATCGCTGTGATGAACGAGATCACAGCAGGGGCCTCGTCGCTGGTAGATGCCGCACACAACAACATCGCTAACGGGATCGCTAAATAGTGACGTTTTTTAGCGATCCCGTTAGCGATGTTGTTTAGTGTGGCATACCCTTAATTGAACAATGATTGAAAGTTTTAGATTTTAATCGTGATTTATATTAAAAAAATCTTTTGATTTAAATCAGTGATTTAAATCATGATTAAAATCACGATTTAAATCGATCTGATTTAAATAGAAAAAAATCATTTGATTTAAATCATGATTTAAATCGTTGATTTAAATCGGCGTGATTTAAATCAATCCACCCTGCTTCAACCACTGCTGGTTGTAGTCTGCTGAGCGTGTGTCACTGCCTCATCCTTCACATTTTTCTCTAATTGGTGCTGCTCCATTATATTTGAAAAAAATCTAATCTATTAGTGTGACGCGCTTCCATCCGTATACAATACATTGGTTGCAAACACTATAGAAGTACACAAAGGGCCTTTCACAGCTACTGAACAGTTGTCTGCAGTGTTCACTGTAGTCTGTGAGCTTTTCATTTTTTGAGTGCAGATTACGCTCCAGTTAGTTCTTCAACCACTGCTGGTTGTAGTCTGCTGAGCGTGTGTCACTGCCTCATCCTTCACATTTTTCTCTAATTGGTGCTGCTCCATTATATTTGAAAAAAATCTAATCTATTAGTGTGACGCGCTTCCATCCGTATACAATACATTGGTTGCAAACACTATAGAGGTACAGAAAGGAGCCTTTCACAGATAGTGAACAGTTGTGTTTCAGTGTTCACTGCAGTCTGTGAGGTTTTGATTTTTTGAGTGCAGATCACGCTCCAGTTAGTTCTTCAACCACTGCTGGTTGTAGTCTGCTGAGCGTGTGTCACTGCCTCATCCTTCACATTTTTCTCTAATTGGTGCTGCTCCATTATATTTGAAAAAAATCTAATCTATTAGTGTGACGCGCTTCCATCCGTATACAATACATTGGTTGCAAACACTATAGAGGTACAGAAAGGAGCCTTTCACAGATAGTGAACAGTTGTGTTTCAGTGTTCACTGCAGTCTGTGAGGTTTTGATTTTTTGAGTGCAGATCACGCTCCAGTTAGTTCTTCAACCACTGCTGGTTGTAGTCTGCTGAGCGTGTGTCACTGCCTCATCCTTCACATTTTTCTCTAATTGGTGCTGCTCCATTATATTTGAAAAAAATCTAATCTATTAGTGTGACGCGCTTCCATCCGTATACAATACATTGGTTGCAAAACACTATAGAAGTACAGAAAGGAGCCTTTCACAGATAGTGAACAGTTGTGTTTCAGTGTTCACTGCAGTCTGTGAGGTTTTGATTTTTTGAGTGCAGATCACGCTCCAGTTAGTTCTTCAACCACTGCTGGTTGTAGTCTGCTGAGCGTGTGTCACTGCCTCATCCTTCACATTTTTCTCTAATTGGTGCTGCTCCATTATATTTGAAAAAAATCTAATCTATTAGTGTGACGCGCTTCCATCCGTATACAATACATTGGTTGCAAACACTATAGAAGTACACAAAGGGGCCTTTCACAGCTACTGAACAGTTGTCTGCAGTGTTCACTGTAGTCTGTGAGCTTTTCATTTTTTGAGTGCAGATTACGCTCCAGTTAGTTCTTCAACCACTGCTGGTTGTAGTCTGCTGAGCGTGTGTCACTGCCTCATCCTTCACATTTTTCTCTAATTGGTGCTGCTCCATTATATTTGAAAAAAATCTAATCTATTAGTGTGACGCGCTTCCATCCGTATACAATACATTGGTTGCAAAACTATAGAAGTACACAAAGGGCCTTTCACAGATAGTGAACAGTTGTGTTTCAGTGTTCACTGCAGTCTGTGAGGTTTTGATTTTTTGAGTGCAGATCCCGCTCCAGTTAGTTCTTCAACCACTGCTGGTTGTAGTCTGCTGAGCGTGTGTCACTGCCTCATCCTTCACATTTTTCTCTAATTGGTGCTGCTCCATTATATTTGAAAAAATCTAATCTATTAGTGTGACGCGCTTCCATCCGTATACAATACATTGGTTGCAAACACTATAGAAGTACACAAAGGGGCCTTTCACAGCTACTGAACAGTTGTCTGCAGTGTTCACTGTAGTCTGTGAGCTTTTCATTTTTTGAGTGCAGATTACGCTCCAGTTAGTTCTTCAACCACTGCTGGTTGTAGTCTGCTGAGCGTGTGTCACTGCCTCATCCTTCACATTTTTCTCTAATTGATGCTGCTCCATTATATTTGAAAAAAATCTAATCTATTAGTGTGACGCGCTTCCATCCGTATACAATACATTGGTTGCAAACACTATAGAAGTACACAAAGGGGCCTTTCACAGATAGTGAACAGTTGTGTTTCAGTGTTCACTGCAGTCTGTGAGGTTTTGATTTTTTGAGTGCAGATCACGCTCCAGTTAGTTCTTCAACCACTGCTGGTTGTAGTCTGCTGAGCGTGTGTCACTGCCTCATCCTTCACATTTTTCTCTAATTGGTGCTGCTCCATTATATTTGACAAAAATCTAATCTATTAGTGTGACGCGCTTCCATCCGTATACAATACATTGGTTGCAAACACTATAGAAGTACACAAAGGGGCCTTTCACAGCTACTGAACAGTTGTCTGCAGTGTTCACTGTAGTCTGTGAGCTTTTCATTTTTTGAGTGCAGATTACGCTCCAGTTAGTTCTTCAACCACTGCTGGTTGTAGTCTGCTGAGCGTGTGTCACTGCCTCATACTTCACATTTTTCTCTAATTGGTGCTGCTCCATTATATTTGAAAAAAATCTAATCTATTAGTGTGACGCGCTTCCATCCGTATACAATACATTGGTTGCAAACACTATAGAAGTACACAAAGGGGCCTTTCACAGCTACTGAACAGTTGTCTGCAGTGTTCACTGCAGTCTCTGAGGAATAACCACACTTAGGCCTTATAACTTTTCTGACTTTCTTTATCAATCTACCAAGATGAAGAAGGCAGGGAGTAAGGCACGTGGTCGTGGCCGTGGAGTTTCAGCAGGGAGAGGACGTGGGGATTCTGTGGCTGCTGCCGCACCCAGTGATACAGCATCTACCAGTTTTCCCCGTGAGCGTTCCTTTATGCGCACTTTTGTAGGAGCTCAGCGTACCCCCCTGCTGCAGGAAGAACAAATTGAAGCCGTTGTTGGTTGGATGGCAGCCAATGCATCGACTTCAATTGCTTCCACCTCCTCTCAGGACCACAGCACTGTTGAACAACCATCTGTCTCTTCACCGCCTGCCAAATTGCCCAGGCAGTCAGAGAGTTCTGAACTGGAGCCAGCTGAGTCTCTGCTTCTGTTCTCAGAATCTGTTGGCTTGCAAACAGGGGCCCAGCCAAGCAGCATTCTGGAATGTGAAGAAGAGGCAGTATGCAGTGATGCGCAACAGCTGTGTCTCTCTGAATCTGAAGAGGCGGGTGAGCCAGTGCCGATGGTCAGCACACCGCAGAACGCATCTGATGATGATGAGACTCAGGTGCCAGTTTCTGTTGAGCATGGTGCTGGCCAGACCACCCAACAGCAGCAGGTGTTGGAAGAGGGTAGTGGAGATGATGAGGTCCAAGACCCAACATGGCGTGAGGAACAGGAAGGTGGTGGTAGCAGCTCTGAGGAAGAGATTGCCCCAACGGTCCAAACAGTAGGGAGAGGTAGGCTGCAGACTCGGTTGCCTGTAGCCTCCAGTTTGGCACCCGTTCGTAGCAGTTCTCTTCCAACAGCCAAAACGGGCGCTCCCAGGACTTGCACTGCGTGGTCCTTTTTTGACACACTTGCAGATGATATTTGCTATGTCAAATGCAAGCTGTGTAATCAAAAAGTAAAAAGAGGTAAAAGTGTCAGTAACCTTAATACCACAAATATGTGGAAACATGTGCGGTCAAAGCACGTGGTTGAGTTAAAAAGACACACTGGAGATGTAGGCCAACCTACAGCAGCACCTACATCTTCAGCTCGTGTTGGAGCCTCTTCCTCCAGCTCACACACAGCTGGTTCGGCTTCCTCACAGGATCGCCATGGAAGAACCTCTGTCACTGTTGTCCAGAGACCCAGTGTTATTCCACCCACAGCTGCAAGTTCCCTGTCATCCTCACACTCCCAGGCCACAAAACAGCCATCGGTAGCACAGGCATGGGATAAAAGATGGCCATACTCGGCAAACCATCCACGAGCACAGGCTCTGAATGCTGGCATTGCGAAACTCCTGTCCCTTGAAATGCTGTCATTCAGGCTGGTGGAGACTGACAGTTTCCGTAACTTAATGGCATTGGCAGTCCCACAATTCAATGTGCCCAGCCGATTTTATTTCAGCAGGCAAGCCGTCCCTAGTCTGCAAAAGCATGTTGAGGGAAAAATTAAACATGCTCTACTAAACGCCGTCAGTAGCAAGGTCCACCTGACCACTGATGCGTGGACCAGTACCCATGGCCAGGGACGATACCTTTCCCTCACTGCCCATTGGGTCAATGTTGTGGAGCCTGGTACAGATCTTGCGAGTGGCGCTGTACGTGTTCTGCCAACTCCAAGGATTGCAGGAATCAAGTCTGTCCACATTGACTCCTCCTCCTACTCCAGTTCCTCAGAATCATCGCTGCAGGAGCCGTCACGGTCTACCTCCACATGGACCCGTGAACGCTTACCTGATGCGACCGATATGAGCACAGCCGTGGCCAAACGTCAACAGGCCGTCCTGAAATTAATTTCCATGGGGAATCGAAGCCACACAGCGCAGGAGCTCTGGAATGCCATCAAGCAGGAGAGCGACGTGTGGTTTTTGCCAGCGAATCTCCAGCCAGGCTTGGTAGTGTGTGACAATGGCCGAAATCTGGTGGCAGCTCTGGGCCTTGGCAACCTCACTCACATACCATGTCTGGCACATGTGCTCAACTTGGTCGTGCAGAGTTTTTTGAGGAACTATCCGGATCTTGATGCACTGCTGCACAAGGTCCGCCTAGAGTGCGCTCACTTGCGACGTTCCAGCATCGCCAGATCGCACATTGCAGCTCTGCAACGCAGATTTCGCCTTCCTGAACATCGCATCATATGTGACGTACCCACCAGGTGGAATTCCACGTTACATATTTTGGAGCGGTTGTGTGAGCAGCAGCCAGCAGTAATGGAGTATCAGCTGCATCAGGCGCAATCAACTCGCAATTTGCGCCGTTTCACACTTCACCACTACTGAGTGGGCCTCTATGAAGGACATCTGCCACGTTTTGCGTGCGTTTGATGAGTCAACGCAGATGGCGAGTGCAGATGATGCACTAGTCAGCCTGACTGTCCCCCTTATCTGCCTGCTTCAAAAAACACTGCAAGCACTAAGGGATGAGGTTTTGGAAGAGGTGGAGGATGAGGAGTCACAAATTCCATCACCTTCTGGACAGTCAGCGCAACGTGGTTCCTCACAAAGGGCTGGGCAGGGCTCACTTTGTGAGGAGGATGAGGAGGAGTCAATGGAGGAGGAAGACATCGCTCCAGAGGGAGGTACACAACGCTCTAGTCAGTATGTAGAGCGAGGGTGGGGTGATGCAGAGCAGGCAGAGATTACGCCTCTTGCAGGGGACAGCGTTTCTTGGCCAGTTGGGAGTCTGCAGCACATGGTTGATTTCATGCTGCAGTGCCTGAGAAACGACCGCCGCATCGCCCACATTCTCACCACGTCTGATTATTGGGTGTACACCCTCCTAGACCCTCGCTACCGGGACAACTTACAAAGCCTCATCACACCGTTGAACCGGGAGCGTAAAATGCGGGAGTACCAAGACACACTGGTGCAATCCATAATGTTCTCCATTCCAGCCGAGAGCACTGCTGCTGCTGCTACTGCTTTACAAAGCAGCTCTGTGCGTCGAGGCAGTGGAGACAGCTCTGCAACAAGAGGGAGCACAAGCAGCGCCTCTTCAAAAGGCAAGACCAGTATGTTCCAAATGTGGCGAAGTTTTGTGGCAGCGCCACAAATGTCTACACCATCCGAGACGGCTCCAGTCAGCAGGAGGCAACGTTTCCGTAAGATGGTGACAGACTACATGTCTTTCCCTCTCAGTGTACTCCCAGATGGCTCTTCCCCATTCAAGTTTTGGGTCTCTAAGCTGGATACATGGCCAGAGCTTAGCCAGTATGCATTGGAGGTGCTGGCTTGCCCTGCTGCCAGTGTATTATCGGAGCGCGTCTTTAGTGCTGCAGGTGGTGTACTAACAGACCGTCGCATGCGACTATCCTCCGATAATGTAGACCGGCTTACTTTTCTGAAAATGAACAAGGCATGGATCTCGCCAGAATTTGTCTGTCCGTTTTCAGATTAAATAACTGGTTCGCAACGTTATCCATGTCTCCTGTTATGTTCATCTTTCTACCACCTGAACTCTACTCCCTGGGCTACAACACTGCCAGTTGCTGCTCAGAAGTGTCGTGTCCACAGACCAATACACAAGCTATAGTGTTAGTGGGGTTCAGTAACGCCAGCTGTTCCCCTGCTGTGTGTCCGGCAAGAAGTCTCCTGTTCCCTACACATGCACAGAAAAACCCATGTCGAACATGCTCCAAATAGGGAAGAGCCGTCACCCTGATTGTTATGCATAAAACTTGAAATTGTGAAGTTTTCCAGGCCTAGAATGATACATTTTTATGACAAATATGGACAAATAATAATTTGTCATCACAGCGCATATCTGCACATGTCTATTAGAAATGGTAACAAAAACTAAAACATAGTGTTCACTTTTTGAAATTAATGCATAAAAGTACATTTCATACTTATCAATTAATGCTTTTTAAGGAACTTTATCTGTACCTGTAAGATAATGCAGTCAATGGATGTACGAATCATAAAATCCTCATCATCATCATCACGAGTTTTATTTATGACAGACATTATAAAATACACATACTGATGCCAACTGTAACTTCACACACCATATATGAAATGGCCAGCATGTAAACCTGGTAATAATGTGCAATAATAAATTATTACATCTAGAAAGTGCATCATGCATACTGACAATAGGTAGTTATACCTGCAAGTGCTGTTGAAACAACCACAACAGATATAAATTAATAATGGTATATAGGTATCACAGTGCATAGTTACTCATGGACAATGTCGATGTAATACTGTACCTCAATAAAGTCAGCGTCAACCATTATGCTTGTTAGTCTTGTAGATTGTTAAAGAGGGAACGTTCTTTTTTTGGTGGTCATAGGTGGAGTATTAGACAGTAAATGATTACTGCTGTCGTATTTTTGGCGTCCCTAGGGCGCAATAACGCTGCGTAACGTCACATTTTATAGAGTCATCTAATTGACACACGCTACCCTACGCGTGACAGTAGGAAGGTAGTGTTGACGGATAAAGCCTTGCGCAACCAGACATGCTTTTACCCTCTTCAACACTGTACAAGCAAAAAATGCATGATTGCAGCCGCAGACTTTATTGACGTACAGTATAACATCGCCATTACCCATCAGAGGCTGTCCACTGTCTGATACAGACATAGAATATACCTTTGCTATCCGTAGCCTTTGTTTCACCTACACTTGCAGGCACACACTTAAATTGTGACAATGCATTATGTTTTTTTAAATGGTTATTTTTTATCGTACATTATTGTGTCATCACATTGATGAGTCCATGCTGGACATGTCATACATGCTGTACAAAGTAACGATTTTATTAACTTAAATAATTGAAATGTCTGTGACTGTCACATCTAAATTGCAATGATGATGATGATGAGTGACTATTACAAAATCCATTGTCTTCACTATGTTATGGTTTAACATAGCGTTCCTTAAGCATTATTCATAAATACAAAAATGGACTTTTATTCTTAAATTTACAACACTATATTTTGTAACCAATTTTTTGGGTGGTGTGTTGTTCCATTTCTTGTTGGCATGTGCATATATGCGTTTATATTTGCAGTGTCTTTATTTTTATTCTTGAAGTTAGGAAACATGTGTATCTTCGTACCGTGTTAGCCAGTAGATAGAAAAATATTTAGACTTGAGAGTCCGCAGTGGTTGTTACCTTTTAATGGATAACTGAAAAGATGGTAACAAATTGCAAGCTTTCGAGGCTACTCACGTCTCTTCATCAGGCAAAGACTAAAACAAAAAATGAAGCATCACATATTTCTATACACAACAGGACACAGGAATAGTGAAATAGGTAAGACAAGTAAGTGACGTGTAGCAGAACTCTCATTATCACAGAGGGATGAACATAAATATTGTAACAGTTCCTAGATAAGGATAGAAAGTTTTATTGCCCTCTGATTGGGGTCTGGTTTTGTGTTTTCATGCCCCTGGAAGGGCAGAGACGCAGATTCCTTAATTGATATAGAATGACATAAATCCGTGTGATCTATTCATTCCATCACTAACAGTGTCAAAGGTCATGATGAGCTTATATTCTGAAACCTTTGTATCTTTCTCATATTTGAAGTTATATTTTAATACCAGTAATTCTATATCCATCATGCTATGACCGGGCATACAAAATTGTTTTGCCACAGGTAAATCCATTATTTTTTCTCTTATTGTGTGGCGCTGATAATTCATCCTTGTTCTCATTTTTTGGCCGGTCTCCCCTCACTTGTCCCTCCCTCACTTGTCTTACCTATTCCTGTGTCCTGTTGTGTGTAGAAATATGTGATTCTTCATTTTTTGTTTTAGTCTTAGCCTGATGAAGAGACCTGAGTAGTCTCGAAAGCTTGGAATTTGTTACCATATTTTCAGTTAGCCATTAAACGGTATCAACCACAGAGGACTCTCAAGTATAAATATTTTTCTATTCTTGGAATTGAAATTCATCATTTTATTGTCCTAGTAAAACTTCATTTATTCTTGTTTGAAGTACATACATTTGCAATGGCCACGTAACAAGGCAATAACTCAATATTTTATGCCTACACCCTCCTTGACCCTGGGCTTCAACACCGCCAGTTGCTGCTCAGAAGTGTTAGATGCACAGATGAAAACAATCGCTGATGTGTTTGTGGGGTTCAGTAACGCCTGCTGTTCCCCTGCTGTGTGTCTGGCAAAAATTACTGCTGCTAACTACAATTTCAACTTCAAACATCTCATACTAGGCCTCTGCCTACACCCTCCTTGACCCTGGGCTTCAACACCGCCAGTTGCTGCTCAGAAGTGTTAGATGCACAGATGAAAACAATCGCTGATGTGTTTGTGGGGTTCAGTAACGCCTGCTGTTCCCCTGCTGTGTGTCTGGCAAAAATTACTGCTGCTAACTACAACTTCAACTTCAAACGTCTCATACTAGGCCTCTGCCTACACCCTCCTTGACCCTGGGCTTCAACACCGCCAGTTGCTGCTCAGAAGTCTTAGATGCACAGATGAAAACAATCGCTGATGTGTTTGTGGGGTTCAGTAACGCCTGCTGTTCCCCTGCTGTGTGTCCGGCAAAAATTACTGCTAGCTACCTAATCATGGTGAAAAAAACATGACATGTCAAAGTGTCTAGTGTTACACATAGATATGAGGCTACACCCTGATTTCTAAGCTGTAAACATTTGAAACGTCAACTTTAAAACCATAAAATGATTAGTCTTTGTCACAAATCTGTTACAAAATAATTGTGACATATTATTACAGATATGCACATGTCGAAAACAAATGCAAACACAAAAGCCTACTTATGCTATAGGATACTGATGGTCAACCTTGTCACTCCATAGCTTAGACAAATCCAACTCACATCATGACTCAAATTCTGCAATGTTGGAAGTGCATAATGTGGGTTGAACTTTGACAACTGCTGCATTGCGAAGGTTATACTTCAGTGTTCTTGCCTTTTAAATAAAAGCATACAAGTAAATATAATAATCCAATGTTGATTAAGGGACGTGATGTACACCTGTAATATTGTGCAAACAATGCATGTAGGAATAGTCCTCTTCAACATTACTTATATTTGTGTCATTTTAAAAAATACATATTTAATTAGAAAGTTAACAGCCCATATCATAAAGGTCCTTCATGTAAACATGATAATCGCTAACAAAAATCATGCATTACCTTGGTAAAGTCAATAGTGCATAGTCACAATAGCAAAATATATACCTGTAAGTGGTGCTGAAAGAACGACAACTGATAGAATAGGTGAATGATATCTATTTATCAGACTGAATAGCGACACCTGTACAATGTCGATATAATACTGTACCTTAACCCCTTCCCGACCCATGACGCCACGTAGGCGTCATGAAAATCAGTGCCAATCCGACCCATGACGCCTATGTGGCGTCATGAAAGGATCGCGTCCCTGCGGGTCGGGTGACCAGGGTCACTGAAAGGTCACCCGACCCGCCGGCACAGGACCCTTTGTGCTTCACCACAGGGGGGTTGGCTTAACCCCCCCATGGCCACGATCGCTCTGATTGGCTGTTAAAACTGAAACAGCCAATCAGAGCAATCTGTAATATTTCACCAATATAATTGGTGAAATATTACAATCCAGCCATGGCCGATGCTGCAATAGCATCTCCCATGGCTGGACACCGAGCCCTGACCCCCCCACACGGATTCACGGCGGCGATCGGCCGCCGCCACCGAAAGATGGCAGCGATCGGTCACCGCCGTCACTAACAGCTCCCTCCTCCTTTGCTCCGGTGCCCCCACCTTCCGATCCCCCCTCTAACCTTCCGACCACCCTACTCACCTCTCCCGATCCACCGATGTCCCTGGATCGGTCCCGGCGTCCGCCCGGGCCTCTTCATGGGCGCCGCCATCTTGGAAAATGGTGGGCGCATGCGCAGTGCGCCCGCCGGCCGGCACATGCGCAGTGCGCCCTGCCTAGTCAAAAAAATTATTTTGATCACTGTGATAAACTGTCACAGTGATCAAAATAAAAAAAAGTAAGTGAACCCCCCTGTCATAGGTAGGAAAAATAATAAAGATTTTTTTTTTTTCCTATTAGGCCCTGTGCACACGTTGCGGATTTTGCTGCGGATCCGCAGCTGATTTCTCTGCTGATCTGCAGCTGATTTCTCTGCTGATCCGCAGCTGATTTCGCTGCTGATCCGCAGCGATTTCGCTGCTGATCCGCAGCGCATTTCGCTGCTGATCCGCAGCGGATTTCGCTGCTGATCCGCAGCTGATTTCGCTGCTGATCCGCAGCTGATTTCGCTGCTGATCTCAGCTGATTTCGCTGCTGATCCGCTGCTGATTTCGCTGCGGATCCGCAGCTAATTTCGCTGCTGATCCGCAGCGGATTTCCTGCTAATCCGCGCTGATTTCGCTGCTAATCCGCAGCTGATTTCGCTGCTGATCCGCATGATTTCGCTGCTGATCCGCAGCGATTTCGCTGCTGATCCGCAGCTGATTTCGCTGCTGATCCGCAGCTGATTTCGCTGCTGATCCGCAGCGGATTTCGCTGCTGATCCGCAGCGGATTTCGCTGCGGATCCGCAGCGGATTTTGCTGCGGATCAGCAGCGGATTTTGCTGCGGATCCGCAGCGGATTTGGCGGATCCAGAAACCATGTACAGTACAATGCAAATAAATGGTAAAAAAAACGCTGTGCACATGCTGCAGATTTTTCAGCGCGGATTTGCTGCGGTTTTAAATCCGCAGCATGTCAATTCTTTGTGCGGATTCCGCAGCGATTTTACACCTATTCCATTATAGGTGTAAAACCGCAGAGAAAAACTGCAGCAAATCCGCGCTAAATACGCAGGTAAAAGGCAGGTCGTTTTACCTGCGGATTTTAGAAAAATCCGCAAGTGAATCCGCAACGTGTGCACGGGGCCTTAGGGTCAGGCTGGGTTCATATTGCATTATGGCAGTCCGTTAGATGGACTGCGTTTCACCGCGGTATAACGCGGTGTAACGCAGTCCGTTAACGCTGCCATTCACCCCATTTGTGTGCGCATCGCAACGCATGCCATGAAGCGGCATGCGTTCGCGACGTGTCGTCATTCAGTGACGGAGCCTTGGACGCAGGCTGCAGCGTCTGGGCTCCATCACCGCTAGCACAGATGAATCATCGCTGATTCCTCTGCACTAGCGGGTATAGCATAACGCGATCGCGTTATGCTATACCATTACCAGCCCGTCAGCGCTACGTGTTGAACGGGCTGGTAAAACGCAATATGAACCCAGCCTTAGGGTTAGAACTAGGGTTAGGGTTAGAACTAGGGTAAGGGTTGGAATTAGGGTTAGGGTTGGAGTTAGGGTTGGAATTAGGGTTAAGGTTGGGATTAGGGTTAGGGTTGGGATAAGCGTTATGGTTGGGATAAGCGTTAGGGGTGTTTTGGGGTTAGGGTTGGGATTAGGGTTAGGGTTGGAATTAGGGTTAGGGTTGGAATTAGGGTTAGGGTTGGGATTAGGGTTAGGGTTGGGACAAGCGTTAGGGGTGTTTTGGGGTTAGGGTTGGGATTAGGGTTAGGCTTGTGGTTAGGTTTATGGTTAGAGTTGGGATTAGGGTTAGGGGTGTGTTGGGGTTTGGGTTATGGTTAGGGTTTGTATTAGGGTTAGGTTTGTGTAGGGGTTAGGGTTGGGGTTAGGGGTGTGTTGGGGTTAGGGTTGGAGTTAGAATTGAGAGGTTTCCACTATTTAGGTACATCAGGGGATCTCCATACGTGACATGGCGCCACCATTGATTCCTGCAAATTTTGCGTTCAAAAAGTCAAACAGTGCTCCCTTTATTCCAAGCCCCGACGTGTGCCCAAACAGTGGTTTACCCCACATATGGGGTATCAGCGTACTCGGGAAAAATTGCACAACAACTTTGGGGGTCTAATTTCTCCTGTTACTGTTGGGAAAAAAAATTGGGGACTAAAAAAGTTATTTTTGTGGAAAAAAAAATGATTTTTTATTTTCACGGCTCTGCGTTATAAACTTCTGTGAAGAACTTGGGGGTTCAAAGTACTCACCACACATCTAGATAAGTGCCTTGCGGGGTCTAGTTTCCAAAATGGGGTCACTTGTGGGGAGTTTATACTGTTTAGGCACATCAGGGACTCTGCAAACGTAACATGACGCCCGCAGACCATTCCATCAAGTCGGCAATTCAAAACGTCACTACTTCCCTTCCGAGCCCCGAAGTGTGCCCATACAGTAGTTTTCTCCCACATATGGGATATCAGCGTACTCAGGACAAATTGGACAACAACTTTTGAGGTCTAATTTCTCCTGTTACCCTTGGGAAAATAAAAAAATTGGGGACTAAAAGATCATGTTTGTGGAAAAAATATGATTTTTTTATTTTCATGGCCCGGCGTTATAAACTTCTGTGTAGCCCTTGGGGGTTCAAAGTGCTCACTACACATCTAGATAAGCTCCTTGGGGGGTCTAGTTTCCAAAATGGGGTCACTTGTGGGGGGTTTCTACTGTTTAGGCACATCAGGGGCTCTGCAAAGGCAACATGACGCCCACAGAACATTCCATCAAGTCTGCATTCCAAAATGGCGCTCCTTCCCTTCTGTGCTCTCCCATGCGCCAAAACAGTGGTTCCCCCCCACATATGGGGTACCAGTGTACTCAGGACAAACTGTACAACAACTTTTGTGGTCCAATTTCTCCTGTTACCCTTGTGAAAATAAAAAATTGCGGGTTAAAAAAAATCAGTTTTTGAGGAAAAAAATGATTTTTTATTTTCACGGCTCTGCATTACAAACTTCTGTGAAGCACGTGGGGGTTCAAGGTGCTCACCACACATCTAGTTAAGTTCCTTGAGGGGTCTAGTTTACAAAATGTGGTCACTTGTGGGGGGTTTCTACTGTTTAGGCTCATCAGGGGCTCTGCCCGCCCGCAGACCATTCCATCAAGTCGGCATTTCAAAGCGTCACTACATCCCTTCCAAGCCCTGATGTGTGCCCAAACAGTGGTTCTCCCCCACATGTGAGGTACTAGCGTACTTAGGACAAATTAGACAACAACTTTTGGGGTCCAATTTCTCCTGTAACCATTGTGAAAATAAAAAATATGGGGCTAAATAATAATTTTTTGAGAAAAAAAATGATTTTTTATTTTCACGGCTCTGCGTTATAAAGTTTTGTGAAGCACCTGGGGGTTCAAAGTGCTCACTGTGCATCTGCATAAGTTTCTTAGGGGGTCTAGTTTCCAAAATGGGGTCATTTGTGGGGAGCTCCAAAGTTTAGGCATACAGGGGCTCTCCAAACATGACATGGTGTCCGCTAACGACTGGAGCTAATTTTCCATTCAAAAAGTCAAATGGCGCTCCTTCCCTTCTGAGCCCTGCCGTGCGCCCAAACAGTGGTTTATGACCACATATGAGGTATCTGTGTACTCAGGAGAAATTGCCCAACAAATTTTAGGATCCAATTTATACTGTTGTCCATGTGAAAATGAAAAAACTGAGGCTAAAAGAAAATTTTTGTGAAAAAAAAAGTACTTTCTTTTTTTTACGGATCAATTTGTGAAGCACTTGGGGGTTCAAAGTGCTCACTTTGCATCTAGATAAGTTCCTTGGGGGTCTAGTTTCCAAAATGGGGTCACTTAAAAGTCAAATGGCGCTCCTTCCCTTCTGAGCCCTGCCGTGCGCCCAAACAGTGGTTTATGACCACATATGAGGTATCGGTGTACTCAGGAGAAATTGCCCAACAAATTTTAGGATCCAATTTATACTGTTGCCCATGTGAAAATGAAAAAACTGAGGCTAAAAGAAAATTTTTGTGAAAAAAAAAGTACTTTCTTTTTTTTACGGATCAATTTGTGAAGCACCTGGGGTTTAAAGTGCTCACTCTGCATCTAGATAAGTTCCTTGGGGGGTCTAGTTTCCAAAATGGGGTCACTTGTGGGGGAGCTCCAATGTTTAGGCACACAGGGACTCTCCAAATGCGACATGGCAACCGCTAAATATTCCAGCATATTTTCCATTCAAAAGTCAAATGGCGCTCCTTCCCTTCTGAGCCCTGCCGTGTGCCCAAACAGTGGTTTATGACCACATATGAGGTATCGGTGTACTCAGGAGAAATTGCCCAACAAATTTTAGGATCCATTTTATCCTGTTGCCCATGTGAAAATGAAAAAACTGAGGCTAAAAGAAAATTTTTGTGAAAAAAAAAGTACTTTCTTTTTTTTACGGATCAATTTGTGAAGCACCTGGGGGTTCAAAGTGCTCACTCTGCATCTAGATAAGTTCCTTACGGCGTCTAGTTTCCAAAATGGGGTCACTTGTGGGGGAGCTCCAATGTTTAGGCACACAGGGACTCTCCAAATGCGACATGGCAACCGCTAAATATTCCAGCATATTTTCCATTCAAAAAGTCAAATGGCGCTCCTTCCCTTCTGAGCCCTGCCGTGCGCCCAAACAGTGGTTTATGACCACATATGAGGTATGTGTATACTCAGGAGAAATTGCCCAACAAATTTTAGGGTCCATTTTATCCTGATGCCCATGCAAAAATGAAAAAATTGATGCTAAAAGAAAAATTTTGTTGGAAAAATTAAAATGTCCATTTTTTCCTTCCACGTTGCTTTAGTTCCTGTGAAGCACCTGAAGGGTTAATAATCTTCTTGAATGTAGTTTTGAGTAGCTTGAGGGGTGCAGTTTTTATAATGGTGTCACTTTTGGGTATTTTCTGCCATATAGACCCCTCAAAGTGACTTCAAATGTGAGGTGGTCCCTAAAAAAATGGTTTTGTAAATTTTGCTGTAAAAATGAGAAATCGCTGGTCAACTTTTAACCCTTATAACTTCCTAACAAAAAAAAATGTTGTTCCCAAAATTGTGCTGATGTAAAGTAGACATGTGGGAAATGTTATTTATTAACTATTTTGTGTCACATAACTCTCTGGTTTAACAGAATAAAAATTCAAAATTTGAAAATTGCGAAATTTTCAAAATTTTGGCCAAAGTTCCATTTTTTTCTACAAATAAACGCAAAAATTATCAACCTAAATTTACCACTAACATGAAGCCCAATATGTCACGAAAAAACAGTCTCAGAATTGCTAGGATCCGTTGAAGCGTTCCTGAGTTATTACCTCATAAAGGGACACTGGTCAGAATTGCAAAAAATGGCAAGGTCTTTAAGGTCAAAATAGGCTGGGTCATGAAGGGGTTAACAAAACAGCTGTGTCACACCTCACACTCGTTTTTCTTGTAGCTTGTTATGTAATAGGGCACATGCGTGTATGTTTCATCATAGGTGCATGTTTACTGAGTAAAGCAGTCATGACAACGCCTTTGTCGGTACGCTTGCGATGATGAACGATGCGCACCGTGAATGTTAGTCTGCGTCATAAGACGTACAGACGCTCCAATACCCAACGCGTCACAGCAGGAAGCCAGTCTGTGCATCCAAACAAAGGCGCAACCATACATGCACGTAACCTTTTATAAAGCTATATAAAAAAAAGGATGTAGTAGTAACGCACACTTTATTGAGGTACAGTATTACATCGCCATTCACCATCTGTGGCTATGCAGTCTCATCTATATATACCTTATCTATCCGTTGTCATGCTTGCAAGTCCACAGTCAGGCATAAATATCTGTTTTCACTCTGCACTATGCACTTTTTAAATTTTTTGTTTGTTAATATAAATGATTGGCACATATTATCAGTATTACATGATGGAAATTTTAGATATTTTTAAAAAAATTTTAGTGATATTATTCACCAAATGTAAAGTTTTATGAATGTCAAAGATAACTTGTAATGCTGATTATGTTTTTAAGTCAGCCATTCATTGTCTACACAATAAAAATGGTGTACATACTGTTACTTAGCCATCATTAATGGATTCTGATATGTACTTGTATGCTTTTATTTTAAACCGTATAGCAGATTATTTAACCTATTTTAATTGTGGTTTGCATTGCTTTCAACATGTTAATGTATGCGTTTATGTTTGTAAATTATTAATTTACATATATTTTTTAAGTAAAATCATCATCTTATGGTACTAAAGGTTATATTTCTCTTGTTTGGAGTATAGACATTTTTAATTGACACGTAACAAGGAAAATACTTGATATAGTATTTAAACATCCTCCTTGACCCTGGGCTCCAACACCGCCAGTTGTTGCTCGGAAGTGCTGTTAGCGCAGTGAACACTTGCTCCTGTGTTACTGGGGTTCAGTAATGTCAGCTGTTCCCCTGCTGTGTGAACGGCAAAAAGTCCTGCTGCATCCACCATGTTCTCTTCTCATTCCTGGGCTACAACACCGCCAGTTGTTGCTCGGAAGTGCTGTTAGCACAGTGAACACTTGCTCCTGTGTTACTGGGGTTCAGTAATGTCAGCTGTTCCCCTGCTGTGTGAACGGCAAAAAGTCCTGCTGCCTCACCATGTTCTCTTCTCATTCCTGGGCTACAACACCGCCAGTTGTTGCTCGGAAGTGCTGTTAGCACAGTGAACACTTGCTCCTGTGTTACTGGGGTTCAGTAATGTCAGCTGTTCCCCTGCTGTGTGAACGGCAAAAAGTCCTGCTGCCTCCACCATGTTCTCTTCTCATCCCTGGGCTACAACACCGCCAGTTGTTGCTCGGAAGTGCTGTTAGCACAGTGAACACTTGCTCCTGTGTTACTGGGTTCAGTAATGTCAGCTGTTCCCCTGCTGTGTGAACGGCAAAAAGTCCTGCTGCCTCCACCATGTTCTCTTCTCATCCCCGGGCTACAACACCGCCAGTTGTTGCTCGGAAGTGCTGTTAGCACAGTGAACACTTGCTCCTGTGTTACTGGGGTTCAGTAATGTCAGCTGTTCCCCTGCTGTGTGAACGGCAAAAAGTCCTGCTGCCTCCACCATGTTCTCTTCTCATCCCTGGGCTACAACACCGCCAGTTGTTGCTCGGAAGTGCTGTTAGCACAGTGAACACTTGCTCCTGTGTTACTGGGGTTCAGTAATGTCAGCTGTTCCCCTGCTGTGTGAACGGCAAAAAGTCCTGCTGCCTCCACCATGTTCTCTTCTCATCCCTGGGCTACAACACCGCCAGTTGTTGCTCGGAAGTGCTGTTAGCACAGTGAACACTTGCTCCTGTGTTACTGGGGTTCAGTAATGTCAGCTGTTCCCCTGCTGTGTGAACGGCAAAAAGTCCTGCTGCCTCCACCATGTTCTCTTCTCATCCCTGGGCTACAACACCGCCAGTTGTTGCTCGGAAGTGCTGTCAGCACAGTGAACACTTGCTCCTGTGTTACTGGGGTTCAGTAATGTCAGCTGTTTCCCTGCTGTGTGAACGGCAAAAAGTCCTGCTGCCTCCACCATGTTCTCTTCTCATCCCTGGGCTACAACACCGCCAGTTGTTGCTCGGAAGTGCTGTTAGCACAGTGAACACTTGCTCCTGTGTTACTGGGGTTCAGTAATGTCAGCTGTTCCCCTGCTGTGTGAACGGCAAAAAGTCCTGCTGCCTCCACTATGTTCTCTTCTCATCCCTGGGCTACAACACCGCCAGTTGTTGCTCGGAAGTGCTGTTAGCACAGTCAACACTTGCTCCTGTGTTACTGGGGTTCAGTAATGTCAGCTGTTCCCTGCTGTGTGAACAGCAAAAAGTCCTGCTGCCTCCACCATGTTCTCTTCTCATCCCTGGGCTACAACACCGCCAGTTGTTGCTCGGAAGTGCTGTTAGCACAGTCAACACTTGCTCCTGTGTTACTGGGTTCAGTAATGTCAGCTGTTCCCCTGCTGTGTGAACGGCAAAAAGTCCTGCTGCCTCCACCATGTTCTCTTCTCATTCCTGGGCTACAACACCGCCAGTTGTTGCTCGGAAGTGCTGTTAGCACAGTGAACACTTGCTCCTGTGTTACTGGGGTTCAGTAATGTCAGCTGTTCCCCTGCTGTGTGAACGGCAAAAAGTCCTGCTGCCTCCACCATGTTCTCTTCTCATCCCTGGGCTACAACACCGCCAGTTGTTGCTCGGAAGTGCTGTTAGCACAGTGAACACTTGCTCCTGTGTTACTGGGGTTCAGTAATGTCAGCTGTTCCCCTGCTGTGTGAACGGCAAAAAGTCCTGCTGCCTCCACTATGTTCTCTTCTCATCCCTGGGCTACAACACCGCCAGTTGTTGCTCGGAAGTGCTGTTAGCAATGTGAACACTTGCTCCTGTGTTACTGGGGTTCAGTAATGTCAGCTGTTCCCCTGCTGTGTGAACGGCAAAAAGTCCTGCTGCCTCCACCATGTTCTCTTCTCATCCCTGGGCTACAACACCGCCAGTTGTTGCTCGGAAGTGCTGTTAGCACAGTGAACACTTGCTCCTGTGTTACTGGGGTTCAGTAATGTCAGCTGTTCCCCTGCTGTGTGAACGGCAAAAAGTCCTGCTGCCTCCACCATGTTCTCTTCTCATCCCTGGGCTACAACACCGCCAGTTGTTGCTCGGAAGTGCTGTTAGCACAGTCAACACTTGCTCCTGTGTTACTGGGGTTCAGTAATGTCAGCTGTTCCCCTGCTGTGTGAACAGCAAAAAGTCCTGCTGCCTCCACCATGTTCTCTTCTCATCCCTGGGCTACAACACCGGCAGTTGTTGCTCGGAAGTGCTGTTAGCACAGTGAACACTTGTGTGTCCGGCAAAAATTACTGCTAGCTACCTAATCATGGTGAAAAAAACATGACATGTCAAAGTGTCTAGTGTTACACATAGATATGAGGCTACACCCTGATTTCTAAGCTGTAAACATTTGAAACGTCAACTTTAAAACCATAAAATGATTAGTCTTTGTCACAAATCTGTTACAAAATAATTGTGACATATTATTACAGATATGCACATGTCGAAAACAAATGCAAACACAAAAGCCTACTTATGCTATAGGATACTGATGGTCAACCTTGTCACTCCATAGCTTAGACAAATCCAACTCACATCATGACTCAAATTCTGCAATGTTGGAAGTGCATAATGTGGGTTGAACTTTGACAACTGCTGCAGTGCGAAGGTTATACTTCAGTGTTCTTGCCTTTTAAATAAAAGCATACAAGTAAATATAATAATCCAATGTTGATTAAGGGACGTGATGTACACCTGTAATATTGTGCAAACAATGCATGTAGGAATAGTCCTCTTCAACATTACTTATATTTGTGTCATTTTAAAAAATACATATTTAATTAGAAAGTTAACAGCCCATATCATAAAGGTCCTTCATGTAAACATGATAATCGCTAACAAAAATCATGCATTACCTTGGTAAAGTCAATAGTGCATAGTCACAATAGCAAAATATATACCTGTAAGTTGTGCTGAAAGAACGACAACTGATAGAATAGGTGAATGATATCTATTTATCAGACTGAATAGCGACACCTGTACAATGTCGATATAATACTGTACCTTAACCCCTTCCCGACCCATGATGCCACGTAGGCGTCATGAAAATCAGTGCCAATCCGACCCATGACGCCTATGTGGTGTCATGAAAGGATCGCGTCCCTGCGGGTCGGGTGACCGGGGTCACTGAAAGGTCACCCGACCCGCCGGCACAGGACCCTTTGTGCTTCACCACAGGGGGGTTGGCTTAACCCCCCCGTGGCCACGATCGCTCTGATTGGCTGTTAAAAGTGAAACAGCCAATCAGAGCAATCTGTAATATTTCACCAATATAATTGGTGAAATATTACAATCCAGCCATGGCCGATGCTGCAATAGCATCTCCCATGGCTGGACACCGAGCCCTGACCCCCCCACACGGATTCACGGCGGCGATCGGCCGCCGCCACCGAAAGATGGCAGCGATCGGTCACCGCCGTCACTAACAGCTCCCCTCCTCCTTTGCTCCGGTGCCCCCACCTTCCGATCCCCCCCCCCTAACCTTCCGACCACCCTACTCACCTCTCCCGATCCACCGATGTCCCTGGATCGGTCCCGGCGTCCGCCCGGGCCTCTTCATGGGCGCCGCCATCTTGGAAAATGGCGGGCGCATGCGCAGTGCGCCCGCCGGCCGGCGCATGCGCAGTGCGCCCTGCCTAGTCAAAAAAATTATTTTGATCACTGTGATAAACTGTCACAGTGATCAAAATAAAAAAAAGTAAGTGAACCCCCCCTGTCATAGGTAGGGAAAAATAATAAAGAATTTTTTTTTTTCCCTATTAGGCCCTGTGCACACGTTGCGGATTTTGCTGCGGATCCGCAGCTGATTTCTCTGCTGATCCGCAGCTGATTTCTCTGCTGATCCGCAGCTGATTTCGCTGCTGATCCGCAGCAGATTTCGATGCTGATCCGCAGCGGATTTCGCTGCTGATCCGCAGCGGATTTCGCTGCTGATCCGCAGCGATTTCGCTGCTGATCCGCAGCTGATTTCGCTGCTGATCCTCAGCTGATTTCGCTGCTGATCCGCTGCTGATTTCGCTGCGGATCAGCAGCGCAATCAGCAGCGAAATCAGCTGCGGATCAGCAGCGAAATCAGCTGCGGATCAGCAGCGGATTTCGCTGCTGATCCGCAGCTGATTTCGCTGCTGATCCGCAGCTGATTTCGCTGCTGATCCGCAGCGGATTTCGCTGCTAATCCGCAGCGGATTTTGCTGCGGATCAGCAGCGGATTTTGCTGCGGATCCGCAGCGGATTTGGCGCTGCGGATCCACAGCAGATCCAGAAACCATGTACAGTACAATGCAAATAAATGGTAAAAAAAAACGCTGTGCACATGCTGCAGATTTTTCAGCGCGGATTTGCTGCGGTTTTAAATCCGCAGCATGTCAATTCTTTGTGCGGATTCCGCAGCGATTTTACACCTATTCCATTATAGGTGTAAAACCGCAGAGAAAAACCGCAGCAAATCCGCGCTAAATACGCAGGTAAAAGGCAGGTCGTTTTACCTGCGGATTTTAGAAAAATCCGCAAGTGAATCCGCAACGTGTGCACGGGGCCTTAGGGTCAGGCTGGGTTCATATTGCATTATGGCAGTCCGTTAGATGGACTGCGTTTCACCGCGGTATAACGCGGTGTAACGCAGTCCGTTAACGCTGCCATTCACCCCATTTGTGTGCGCATCGCAACGCATGCCATGAAGCGGCATGCGTTCGCGACGTGTCGTCATTCAGTGACGGAGCCTTGGACGCAGGCTGCAGCGTCTGGGCTCCATCACCGCTAGCACAGATGAATCATCGCTGATTCCTCTGCACTAGCGGGTATAGCATAACGCGATCGCGTTATGCTATACCATTACCAGCCCGTCAACGCTACGTGTTGAACGGGCTGGTAAAACGCAATATGAACCCAGCCTTAGGGTTAGAACTAGGGTTAGGGTTAGAACTAGGGTAAGGGTTGGAATTAGGGTTAGGGTTGGAATTAGGGTTAGGGTTGGAATTAGGGTTAAGGTTGGGATTAGGGTTAGGGTTGGGATAAGCGTTAGGGGTGTTTTGGGGTTAGGGTTGGGGTTAGGGTTGGAATTAGGGTTAGGGTTGGAATTAGGGTTAGGGTTGGGATTAGGGTTAGGGTTGGGACAAGCGTTGGGGGTGTTTTGGGGTTAGGGTTGGGATTAGGGTTAGGCTTGTGGTTAGGTTTATGGTTAGATTTGGGATTAGGGTTAGGGGTGTGTTGGGGTTAGGGTTATGGTTAGGGTTTGTATTAGGGTTAGGTTTGTGTAGGGGTTAGGGTTGGGGTTAGGGGTGTGTTGGGGTTAGGGTTGGAGTTAGAATTGAGAGGTTTCCACTATTTAGGTACATCAGGGGATCTCCATACGTGACATGGCGCCACCATTGATTCCTGCAAATTTTGCGTTCAAAAAGTCAAACAGTGCTCCCTTTATTCCAAGCCCCGACGTGTGCCCAAATAGTGGTTTACCCCCACATATGGGGTATCAGCGTACTCGGGAAAAATTGCACAACAACTTTGGGGGTCTCATTTCTCCTGTTACTGTTGGGAAATAAAATTGGGGACTAAAAAAGTTATTTTTGTGGAAAAAAAATGATTTTTTATTTTCACGCTCTGCGTTATAAACTTCTGTGAAGAACTTGGGGTTCAAAGTGCTCACCACACATCTAGATAAGTGCCTTGCGGGGTCTAGTTTCCAAAATGGGGTCACTTGTGGGAGTTTATACTGTTTAGGCACATCAGGGACTCTGCAAACGTAACATGACGCCCGCAGACCATTCCATCAAGTCGGCAATTCAAAACGTCACTACTTCCCTTCCGAGCCCCGAAGTGTGCCCATACAGTAGTTTTCTCCCACATATGGGATATCAGCGTACTCAGGACAAATTGGACAACAACTTTTGAGGTCTAATTTCTCCTGTTACCCTTGGGAAAATAAAAAAATTGGGGACTAAAAGATCATGTTTGTGGAAAAAATATGATTTTTTTATTTTCATGGCCCGGCGTTATAAACTTCTGTGTAGCCCTTGGGGGTTCAAAGTGCTCACTACACATCTAGATAAGCTCCTTGGGGGTCTAGTTTCCAAAATGGGGTCACTTGTGGGGGGTTTCTACTGTTTAGGCACATCAGGGGCTCTGCAAAGGCAACATGACGCCCACAGAACATTCCATCAAGTCTGCATTCCAAAATGGCGCTCCTTCCCTTCTGTGCTCTCCCATGCGCCAAAACAGTGGTTCCCCCCCACATATGGGGTACCAGTGTACTCAGGACAAACTGTACAACAACTTTTGTGGTCCAATTTCTCCTGTTACCCTTGTGAAAATAAAAAATTGCGGGTTAAAAAAATCAGTTTTTGAGGAAAAAAATGATTTTTTATTTTCACGGCTCTGCATTACAAACTTCTGTGAAGCACGTGGGGGTTCAAGGTGCTCACCACACATCTAGTTAAGTTCCTTGAGGGGTCTAGTTTACAAAATGTGGTCACTTGTGGGGGGTTTCTACTGTTTAGGCACATCAGGGGCTCTGCCCGCCCGCAGACCATTCCATCAAGTCGGCATTTCAAAGCGTCACTACATCCCTTCCAAGCCCTGACGTGTGCCCAAACAGTGGTTCTCCCCCACATGTGAGGTACTAGTGTACTTAGGACAAATTAGACAACAACTTTTGGGGTCCAATTTCTCCTGTAACCATTGTGAAAATATAAAATATGGGGCTAAATAATAATTTTTTGAGAAAAAAAAATGATTTTTTATTTTCACGGCTCTGCGTTATAAAGTTTTGTGAAGCACCTGGGGGTTCAAAGTGCTCACTGTGCATCTGCATAAGTTTCTTAGGGGGTCTAGTTTCCAAAATGGGGTCATTTGTGGGGAGCTCCAAAGTTTAGGCATACAGGGGCTCTCCAAACATGACATGGTGTCCGCTAACGACTGGAGCTAATTTTCCATTCAAAAAGTCAAATGGCGCTCCTTCCCTTCTGAGCCCTGCCGTGCGCCCAAACAGTGGTTTATCAGTGTATAAAGATAAATTGTGTGCACAGCCTGAAAGGTGCCAGAGTAGGTTCCTACACCGTGAAGATAATGAAAAGAGAACTCGGCACTCAACTTAGCGAAAAGGGTAAATATTTATTGTAGTCCACGGTAGTGAAACGTTTCGGTCCTAAATTTCGGACCTTCATCAGCCACATTAAGTACCGGGAGGGGGTAGAAATACCCAATTCAGAGGTAAGCAGTAGATACTGTTGGGATCAGGTAGATCTCCAAAGTAAGGGTTAAAGGTGAGTATCTGGGTGAGAGTTTTAAGTCAGGTCTCCGCTGCATGCCGTGGGAGGGACGCGGTATCCGCCGCTGGTCCTTGTGCAGGGACCAGCGGCGGATACCGCGTCCCTCCCACGGCATGCAGCGGAGACCTGACTTAAAACTGTCACCCAGATACTCACCTTTAACCCTTACTTTGGAGATCTACCTGATCCCAACAGTATCTACTGCTTACCTCTGAATTGGGTATTTCTACCCCCTCCCGGTACTTAATGTGGCTGATGAAGGTCCGAAATTTAGGACCGAAACGTTTCACTACCGTGGACTACAATAAATATTTACCCTTTTCGCTAAGTTGAGTGCCGAGTTCTCTTTTCATTACAAACAGTGGTTTATGACCACATATGAGGTATCGGTGTACTCAGGAGAAATTGCCCAACAAATTTTAGGATCCAATTTATACTGTTGCCCATGTGAAAATGAAAAAACTGAGGCTAAAAGAAAATTTTTGTGAAAAAAAAGTACTTTCTTTTTTTACGGATCAATTTGTGAAGCACCTGGGGGTTTAAAGTGCTCACTCTGCATCTAGATAAGTTCCTTGGGGGGTCTAGTTTCCAAAATGGGGTCACTTGTGGGGGAGCTCCAATGTTTAGGCACACAGGGACTCTCCAAATGCGACATGGCAACCGCTAAATATTCCAGCATATTTTCCATTCAAAAAGTCAAATGGCGCTCCTTCCCTTCTGAGCCCTGCCGTGTGCCCAAACAGTGGTTTATGACCACATATGAGGTATCGGTGTACTCAGGAGAAATTGCCCAACAAATTTTAGGATCCATTTTATCCTGTTGCCCATGTGAAAATGAAAAAACTGAGGCTAAAAGAAAATTTTTGTGAAAAAAAAAGTACTTTCTTTTTTTTACGGATCAATTTGTGAAGCACCGGGGGGTTCAAAGTGCTCACTCTGCATCTAGATAAGTTCCTTACGGCGTCTAGTTTCCAAAATGGGGTCACTTGTGGGGGAGCTCCAATGTTTAGGCACACAGGGACTCTCCAAATGCGACATGGCAACCGCTAAATATTCCAGCATATTTTCCATTCAAAAAGTCAAATGGCGCTCCTTCCCTTCTGAGCCCTGCCGTGCGCCCAAACAGTGGTTTATGACCACATATGAGGTATCTGTATACTCAGGAGAAATTGCCCAACAAATTTTAGGGTCCATTTTATCCTGATGCCCATGCAAAAATGAAAAAATTGATGCTAAAAGAAAAATTTTGTTGGAAAAATTAAAATGTCCATTTTTTCCTTCCACGTTGCTTTAGTTCCTGTGAAGCACCTGAAGGGTTAATAATCTTCTTGAATGTAGTTTTGAGTAGCTTGAGGGTGCAGTTTTTATAATGGTGTCACTTTTGGGTATTTTCTGCCATATAGACCCCTCAAAGTGACTTCAAATGTGAGGTGGTCCCTAAAAAAAATGGTTTTGTAAATTTTGCTGTAAAAATGAGAAATCGCTGGTCAACTTTTAACCCTTATAACTTCCTAACAAAAAAAAATGTTGTTCCCAAAATTGTGCTGATGTAAAGTAGACATGTGGGAAATGTTATTTATTAACTATTTTGTGTCACATAACTCTCTGGTTTAACAGAATAAAAATTCAAAATTTGAAAATTGCGAAATTTTCAAAATTTTGGCCAAAGTTCCATTTTTTTCTACAAATAAACGCAAAAATTATCAACCTAAATTTACCACTAACATGAAGCCCAATATGTCACGAAAAAACAGTCTCAGAATTGCTAGGATCCGTTGAAGCGTTCCTGAGTTATTACCTCATAAAGGGACACTGGTCAGAATTGCAAAAAATGGCAAGGTCTTTAAGGTCAAAATAGGCTGGGTCATGAAGGGGTTAACAAAACAGCTGTGTCACACCTCACACTCGTTTTTCTTGTAGCTTGTTATGTAATAGGGCACATGCGTGTATGTTTCATCATAGGTGCATGTTTACTGAGTAAAGCAGTCATGACAACGCCTTTGTCGGTACGCTTGCGATGATGAACGATGCGCACCGTGAATGTTAGTCTGCGTCATAAGACGTACAGACGCTCCAATACCCAACGCGTCACAGCAGGAAGCCAGTCTGTGCATCCAAACAAAGGTGCAACCATACATGCACGTAACCTTTTATAAAGCTATATAAAAAAAAGGATGTAGTAGTAACGCACACTTATTGAGGTACAGTATTACATCGCCATTCACCATCTGTGGCTATGCAGTCTCATCTATATATACCTTATCTATCCGTTGTCATGCTTGCAAGTCCACAGTCAGGCATAAATATCTGTTTTCACTCTGCACTATGCACTTTTTAAATTTTTTGTTTGTTAATATAAATGATTGGCACATATTATCAGTATTACATGATGGAAATTTTAGATATTTTTAAAAAAATTTAGTGATATTATTCACCAAATGTAAAGTTTTATGAATGTCAAAGATAACTTGTAATGCTGATTATGTTTTTAAGTCAGCCATTCATTGTCTACACAATAAAAATGGTGTACATACTGTTACTTAGCCATCATTAATGGATTCTGATATGTACTTGTATGCTTTTATTTTAAACCGTATAGCAGATTATTTAACCTATTTTAATTGTGGTTTGCATTGCTTTTCAACATGTTAATGTATGCGTTTATGTTTGTAAATTATTAATTTACATATATTTTTTTAAGTAAAATCATCATCTTATGGTACTAAAGGTTATATTTCTCTTGTTTGGAGTATAGACATTTTTAATTGACACGTAACAAGGAAAATACTTGATATAGTATTTAAACATCCTCCTTGACCCTGGGCTCCAACACCGCCAGTTGTTGCTCGGAAGTGCTGTTAGCGCAGTGAACACTTGCTCCTGTGTTACTGGGGTTCAGTAATGTCAGCTGTTCCCCTGCTGTGTGAACGGCAAAAAGTCCTGCTGCATCCACCATGTTCTCTTCTCATCCCTGGGCTACAACACCGCCAGTTGTTGCTCGGAAGTGCTGTTAGCACAGTGAACACTTGCTCCTGTGTTACTGGGGTTCAGTAATGTCAGCTGTTCCCCTGCTGTGTGAACGGCAAAAAGTCCTGCTGCCTCCACCATGTTTCTTCTCATTCCTGGGCTACAACACCGCCAGTTGTTGCTCGGAAGTGCTGTTAGCACAGTGAACACTTGCTCCTGTGTTACTGGGGTTCAGTAATGTCAGCTGTTCCCCTGCTGTGTGAACGGCAAAAAGTCCTGCTGCCTCCACCATGTTCTCTTCTCATCCTGGGCTACAACACCGCCAGTTGTTGCTCGGAAGTGCTGTTAGCACAGTGAACACTTGCTCCTGTGTTACTGGGGTTCAGTAATGTCAGCTGTTCCCCTGCTGTGTGAACGGCAAAAAGTCCTGCTGCCTCCACCATGTTCTCTTCTCATCCTGGGCTACAACACCGCCAGTTGTTGCTCGGAAGTGCTGTTAGCACAGTGAACACTTGCTCCTGTGTTACTGGGGTTCAATAATGTCAGCTGTTCCCCTGCTGTGTGAACGGCAAAAAGTCCTGCTGCCTCCACCATGTTCTCTTCTCATCCTGGGCTACAACACCGCCAGTTGTTGCTCGGAAGTGCTGTTAGCACAGTGAACACTTGCTCCTGTGTTACTGGGGTTCAGTAATGTCAGCTGTTCCCCTGCTGTGTGAACGGCAAAAAGTCCTGCTGCCTCCACCATGTTCTCTTCTCATCCCTGGGCTACAACACCGCCAGTTGTTGCTCGGAAGTGCTGTTAGCACAGTGAACACTTGCTCCTGTGTTACTGGGGTTCAGTAATGTCAGCTGTTCCCCTGCTGTGTGAACGGCAAAAAGTCCTGCTGCCTCCACCATGTTCTCTTCTCATCCCTGGGCTACAACACCGCCAGTTGTTGCTCGGAAGTGCTGTTAGCACAGTGAACACTTGCTCCTGTGTTACTGGGGTTCAGTAATGTCAGCTGTTCCCCTGCTGTGTGAACGGCAAAAAGTCCTGCTGCCTCCACTATGTTCTCTTCTCATCCCTGGGCTACAACACCGCCAGTTGTTGCTCGGAAGTGCTGTTAGCACAGTGAACACTTGCTCCTGTGTTACTGGGGTTCAGTAATGTCAGCTGTTCCCCTGCTGTGTGAACGGCAAAAAGTCCTGCTGCCTCCACCATGTTCTCTTCTCATCCCTGGGCTACAACACCGCCAGTTGTTGCTCGGAAGTGCTGTTAGCACAGTGAACACTTGCTCCTGTGTTACTGGGGTTCAGTAATGTCAGCTGTTCCCCTGCTGTGTGAACGGCAAAAAGTCCTGCTGCCTCCACCATGTTCTCTTCTCATCCCTGGGCTACACACCGCCGTTGTTGCTCGGAAGTGCTGTTAGCACAGTGAACACTTGCTCCTGTGTTACTGGGGTTCATAATGTCAGCTGTTCCCCTGCTGTGTGAACGGCAAAAAGTCCTGCTGCCTCCACCATTTTCTCTTCCCCATCCCTGGCTACAACACCGCCAGTTGTTGCTCGGAAGTGCTGTTAGCACAGTGAACACTTGCTCCTGTGGTATGGGGTTCAGTAATGTCAGCTGTTCCCCTCTGTGTGAACGGCCAAAAGTCCTGCTGCCTCCACCATGTTCTCTTCTCCATCCCTGGGCTACAACAATCCGCCAGTGTTGTCTCGAAGTGCTGTTACACAGTGAACACTTGCTCCTGTGTTCTGGGGTTCAGTAACTGTCAGCTGTTCCCCTGCTGGTGAACGGCAAAAAGTCCTGCTGCCTCCACCATGTTCTCTTCCATCCCTGGGCTACAACACCGCCAGTTGTTGCTCGGAAGTTGCTGTAAACAGTGACACTTGCCCTTGTTACTGGGGTTCAGTAATGTCGCTTTCCCCGCTGTGTGAACGGCAAAAAGTCCTGCTGCCTCCACTATGTTCTCTTTCTCATCCCTGGGTCTATACACCGCCCGTTGTTGCTCGGAAAGTCTGTTAGCCAGTGACACACTTGCTCCTTGTTACTGGGGTTCAATACGTCAGTGTTCCGCAGTGTGTGAACGGCAAAATGTCCTGCTGCTCACCATGTTCTCTTCTCATTCCTGGGCTACAACACCGCCAGTGTTGCCTCCGGACTGCTCTTTAGCCTGTGAAACTTCTCCGTGTGTTACTGGGGTTTCAAGTAATGTCACTGTTCCCCTGCGTGTTGAACGGCAAAAAGTCCTGTTGCCTCCAACATGTTCCAATCATTCCTGGCCAACACCGCCAGTTGTACCCGAAGTCTGTTAGCCAGTGAACACTTGCTCCTGTGTTACTGGGGTTCATGAATGTCAGCTGTTCCCGCTGTGTGAACGGCAAAAAGTCCTGCTGCCTCCACCATGTTCTCTTCTCATCCCTGGGCTACAACACCGCCAGTTGTTGCTCGGAAGTGCTGTTGCACAGTGAACACTTGCTCCGTGTTACTGGGTTCAGTAATGTCACTGTTCCCCTGCTGTGTGAACGGCAAAAAGTCCTGCTGCTCCACCATGTTTTTCTCATTCTGGCACAACCCGCCAGTTGTTGCTGGAAGTGTGTTAGCACAGTGACACTTGCTCCTGTTTACTGGGGTTCAGTAATGTCAGCTGTTCCCCTGCTGTGTGAACGGCAAAAAGTCCTGCTGCCTCCACCATGTTCTCTTCTCATTCCTGGGCTACAACACCGCCAGTTGTTGCTCGGAAGTGCTGTTAGCACAGTGAACCTTGCTCCTGTGTTACTGGGGTTCAGTAATGTCAGCTTTCCCCTGCTGTGTGAACGCAAAAAGTCCTGCTGCCTCCACCATGTTCTCTTCTCATCCCTGGGCTACAACACCGCCAGTTGTTGCTCGAAGTGCTGTTAGCACAGTGAACACTTGCTCCTGTGTTACTGGGGTTCAGTAATGTCAGCTGTTCCCCTGCTGTGTGAACGGCAAAAAGTCCTGCTGCCTCCACCATGTTCTCTTCTCATCCCTGGGCTACAACACCGCCAGTTGTTGCTCGGAAGTGCTGTTAGCACAGTGAACTACTTGCTCCTGTGTTACTGGGGTTCAGTAATGTCAGCTGTTCCCCTGCTGTGTGAACGGCAAAAAGTCCTGCTGCCTCCACCATGTTCTCTTCTCATCCCTGGGCTACAACACCGCCAGTTGTTGCTCGGAAGTGCTGTTAGCACAGTGAACACTTGTTCCTGTGTTACTGGGGTTCAGTAATGTCAGCTGTTCCCCTGCTGTGTGAACGGCAAAAAGTCCTGCTGCCTCCACCATGTTCTCTTCTCATCCCTGGGCTACAACACCGCCAGTTGTTGCTCGGAAGTGCTGTTAGCACAGTCAACACTTGTCCTGTGTTACTGGGGTTCAGTAATGTCAGCTGTTCCCCTGCTGTGTGAACAGCAAAAAGTCCTGCTGCCTCCACCATGTTTCTTCTCATCCCTGGGCTACAACACGCCAGTTGTTGCTCGGAAGTGCTGTTAGCACAGTCAACACTTGCTCCTGTGTTACTGGGGTTCAGTAATGTCAGCTGTTCCCCTGCTGTGTGAACGGCAAAAAGTCCTGCTGCCTCCACCATGTTCTCTTCTCATCCCTGGGCTACAACACCGCCAGTTGTTGCTCGGAAGTGCTGTTAGCACAGTGAACACTTGCTCCTGTGTTACTGGGGTTCAGTAATGTCAGCTGTTCCCCTGCTGTGTGAACGGCAAAAAGTCCTGCTGCCTCCACCATGTTCTCTTCTCATTCCTGGGCTACAACACCGCCAGTTGTTGCTCGGAAGTGCTGTTAGCACAGTGAACACTTGCTCCTGTGTTACTGGGGTTCAGTAATGTCAGCTGTTCCCCTGCTGTGTGAACGGCAAAAAGTCCTGCTGCCTCCACCATGTTCTCTTCTCATTCCTGGGCTACAACACCGCCAGTTGTTGCTCGGAAGTGCTGTTAGCACAGTAACACTTGCTCCTGTGTTACTGGGGTTTCAGTAATGTCAGCTGTTCCCCTGCTGTGTGAACGGCAAAAAGTCCTGCTGCCTCCACCATGTTCTCTTCTCATCCCTGGGCTGCAACACCGCCAGTTGTTGCTCGGAAGTGCTGTTAGCACAGTCAACACTTGCTCCTGTGTTACTGGGGTTTAGTAATGTCAGCTGTTCCCCTGCTGTGTGAAGGCAAAAAGTCATGCTGCCTCCACCCTGTTGTCTTCTCATCCCTGGGCTTCAACACCGCCAGTTGTTGCTCGGAAGTGTCATTGGCACGGGTACTCACTCCTGCCCAGACTGGTTACAGCACGCCATCTGTTTCCTGTCAGTGTAAACGTCACTTAGCCTCCAATAAGTTGTCCTGTCGTGTTGCGGTCGGTTAGCCGACTCTATGGTGCTTGGAGTTTAGGTGCTTCCTATGTGTGCTGCGGGATATGCAAATAAAGGCTGTTTCGTTGTGACAATAGGACAATCACCCACTGTAGTACTGTGGGATTCGGTAACTGCGGCCGGCTCGCGGCCTGTCAACTTAAATTTCCATGGGTACCTTCTGCTACCCGTCCGGGTTCCAGTACCATCAGCTGGTTCTCCGCAGTGCCTTTGGCCTAGGTGCCTCCATCTCGGTATCTGAGTTCCAGCAACGTCTGCTGGTCCTTGGTAGTGCTTTGGAGCACAGGTACCTCCTGCTTAGTAACCGTGTCCCAGTAACGTCAGCTGGTCCTTGGTTGTGCCATTGGCTCTTTTCCTTCTGCTGCCCCCTCCGGGTTCCAGCACAGTCAGCTGGTCCTCGTTACTTGCATTGGCTCTTGTACCTTCTGCTACCCGTCCGGGTTCCAGTACCGTCAGCTGGTTCTCCGCAGTGCCTTTGGCCTAGGTGCCTCCATCTCGGTATCCGAGTTCCAGCAACGTCTGCTGGTCCTTGGTAGTGCTTTGGAGCACAGGTACCTCCTGCTTAGTAACCGTGTCCCAGTAACGTCAGCTGGTCCTCGGTTGTGCCATTGGCTCTTTTCCTTCTGCTGCCCCTCCGGGTTCCAGCACAGTCAGCTGGTCCTCGTTACTTGCATTGGCTCTTGTACCTTCTGCTACCCGTCCGGGTTCCAGTACCGTCAGCTGGTTCTCCGAAGTGCCTTTGGCCTAGGTGCCTCCATCTCGGTATCCGAGTTCCAGCAACGTCTGCTGGTCCTTGGTAGTGCTTTGGAGCACAGGTACCTCCTGCTTAGTAACCGTGTCCCAGTAACGTCAGCTGGTCCTCGGTTGTGCCATTGGCTCTTTTCCTTCTGCTGCCCCTCCGGGTTCCAGCACAGTCAGCTGGTCCTCGTTACTTGCATTGGCTCTTGTACCTTCTGCTACCCGTCCGGGTTCCAGTACCGTCAGCTGGTTCTCCGCAGTGCCTTTGGCCTAGGTGCCTCCATCTCGGTATCCGAGTTCCAGCAACGTCTGCTGGTCCTTGGTAGTGCTTTGGAGCACAGGTACCTCCTGCTTAGTAACCGTGTCCCAGTAACGTCAGCTGGTCCTCGGTTGTGCCATTGGCTCTTTTCCTTCTGCTGCCCCTCCGGGTTCCAGCACAGTCAGCTGGTCCTCGTTACTTGCATTGACTCTTGTACCTTCTGCTACATTTACAAATTGAAGATTTTTTCAATGCTTTTTTGGGTAATCACTCTGGATCTCCAACAATTAAGACAACGACCCTGATGACCACCCCGAAGAAGATGACGACCACAAGGACGACGAGCATCAAGCCAACCAGCCTAAACACCATCACAAAGAAGAAATAAAAGATTACCAAACAGGACTAAGAAGGTTAAGACAAACTACAAGATACAGAACAAGAGACTTAAGAACAATAAGCAGAAGATCAAAAAGCAGAAGAACATGAAGTATAAGACCAAAATGAAGAGCAAAATATATGCTCTAAATTATAAGCAGAAGAAGACTAAGCAGTGTATGGGGGTGAGTCCGTTCCTCCTCGTGGTGCCCCTGGAAAATGCCTGCTGCTGCAGGCTAAACTGAACACGGACAAATACTGTTGTAATTTAAATCTTTTGTGACAGCAAGAACGGAAGGATGAAAAATTCATACTTTGACAGATTACAAGTACAGGATTCTCTGTCACAAATAAGAATATGATGAAGAAGATGAAGTACAATATGAATAAGAATAATAGTTTAATAAGAAGAATATGAGTAATGTTAACAAAAAGATGAATAGCAAGAAGTTTAAGAAGAAGATAAAGAAGGTGAAGATGAAGAATAATTTGATGAAAAAGATGATGCTGCTGAAGATTATGAAGGAGAAAGTGTGTCAAAAGTTAAAAAGGTGAAGAGCATGGAAGTTGTGAAATATACATATTTGCCAAAATAGAAAAAACGTTAACAACATTGTCAATTTCTTCGTCAATCCGAACATCTTTAAAAAAAAAAATATTTATGCTATTCCATTTGATTGGGTTAAACATCTATGCCTTTAATGTCTCCTCAACCTTCCCCAATACATTCTACATTACTCTTTGTTGTTTTCCTTCATGTACAATTAACCAACAAGGCAAGAATAGTTTTTTTTTAATTCCGATATTTTGTTCCCATAGACTTACATTGGATTTCCGGTATCGGTATCGGGTATCGCCGATATTTTTTGGGTATCGGCGATACCATTCCGATTCCGATACTTTTGGATATCGGAAAGTATCGCTCAACTCTAAACACAGTACATTAAAATTACTCCAGTAAAATTACATAAATGACCCGTGATTAATGTCAGTGATTAAGCAAAACCCAGTATGGAAATAAATGAAAAAAATAATGATCAGTAAAAAATAATAATAATTAATAATATATAAAATATAAAAAATAGTGAAATTACAGTAAAAATTAATAATTTAATGTGACAGTGTTGAAATTAAATTGTACATAAATATAATACCAAAAAGTATATATATATTATCACCAACACATATAAATTAATTAATTGTGCAAAAAGTGCAAGACCTATGCTCAAATATACAGAAAATTACTACAATTGCAATAAAGACCAGCTCTGCATGCATTCAAAACATCAGTAAAGATAGCCGTGAGCATAAAAAATATAATAAATAAATCCAATAACTATTTCATTCACAACATATAAATATGACTGTAAAAAATATTTATTATTGCAACAAAAATTAATAAAAAATGTGTAAAACTTAGTGCAATTTCTCACACTATGTGTGCAAAATCTCCTTCAGACTTATAATAAAAAATGTGCATAGAAATGCTCTAGCTATGCTGTGGTAATAATCCACCTGCAATATATATTAGTTGCAGGTCCTTGTGCAAAAATTACTAAAAAATAGTGCCAAAGTTGCTCCAGCTATACTGTGGTGCTAATCCACCTGCAACATATATTAATCGCAGGTCCTTGTGCAAAGGTAGCTAAATAATGTGCAAATTGTGCAATAAGTGCTCAAACCATAGAGCCTTTATGTAATTTTACTGGTGTAATTTTAATGTACTGTGTTACAAAACCATAAATTATTAAATAAAGGTTTTCAAATTGTCCACTGTTCCCGTCATTATTATTTTAATTTTAAATTTGATAGCTTTTAGTCCATGGATATAACTAAATCTTTTTAAATCTATACCGAATGGTTTGCCATTCATTTTTATGTAGAGAAATATATTAATTCTGTAATTTTATTTTTAAATTTTGGATTTTATCAATATTTTTATATTTTTCTGCTAAGTTTTAACATTCCTGTTTTAAATGCATCCCCAAAGGCCCTTCGAAACAGACGTATACCTCGCCTTTCGCCGAATCGTCTAATCGGGGTGTCTCCTCCACCCCGTCGTTAGATTGACCCACCTGCTCAACCAATTCAGTGCTGCGCGCAGCGGACGCCACCGCAGTTGTTGTTCCGCTACGTCCCCTGCAACTGCTCCCTGCATTGCCTAACCATGCCTGTAATGGTGAAGCCCCCCCAAGTCCCGCCCCGGAACCCCACAATTTCCACAATTCAGTCAAACCCTGTAAGATGACACCCATACCAGCGCCAGCGCCCCCCGCATACACCCCCCCACTCGTACTTAAATCATACACTAACGCCGGTTGTTCAGAAAATACCGCCCCCCCCTCACCTGACTGCCTGGGCTCTGTGTACCCAGCAGCCCCTCGTCCAGAATCCTGACGTTGGTGCTCCATGCCGAGGACGTCGATGGCCTGTGAAGATGATGATGCTGTCGCTGATCTGTGCAGCCGGACATTATTGTCCGCTGCGTTGCCAGCAGATATTGCGCTGTCCTGATGACGCATATATGTAGATGCCCCTGCACTTAAGCCAGCTGCCTGCTGGTCACTACTCCCATAATTATCCCCCCCCCAATGTGCCCCAGAGCGTGAAATTGGCCTCTGCCCAGCTGATCCCCCACCCCCCGCGTCTCCAGTGCGTGCTGATGGCATCATGTGGGCCGCTCCCACTCCCCCCCAGTCCGCTGAGCCCACTGTCACATCTGACTGATTGGTGGTATCAGTGAAAGCGGCATCAGCCGGTGATTGCACAAGGCTCTGAGGCCTGTACTCACCAGCCGCTCCACGTCTCAGTGCCTGCTGCGCCGCATTGCTCCTGGATCCCTCGCTCCGGCCGTTGGTTGATCGCTCCTGCGCTCTCCCCAGGCTATGATTCAAATTTCCCGCCGTCGCCGGCGTTTGGGCGGAGCTACCGCGCCGCGTTCTCTGAGGCTACGGCTGGCGTGTAGGCCCCTGTGCGGCGCCGTTGGTCTGACGCTCCTCTCCAGATCTTCCCGGGAGAGCCCCCATCATACTGTGGCTCGGTCCTGGATCCTCCCCCGTTGCCACTGCTGAGGAGGCCGACACCTCCCCCCGTTGTAGGTCCTGCCGCATGCCTGGATTCCTCCCGGCTCTGGAGCGGGGCGCCCTAGGCATACTGCCCGCGTTCCGAGCTGGAGGGTCACCGGAGGGGTTCCTTACCCGGCGCCGAACCCGTTATTCACAGACGCAGATGAAGTTGAAATGCTGCTGGCCGCAGGGGAGTAGATGCGCTGCTCGATCTATAGTATTCAGTGCGCAGCAGACATTTACTTGGTTTTCTTTTTCATTCACAGACGCAGACGAAGTCGAAATGCTGCTGGCCACAGGGGAGTAGATGCGCTGCTCGATCTATAGTATTCAGTGGGCAGCAGACATTTCCTTGGTTTTCTTTTTCATTCGCAGACGAAGACGAAGTCAAAATGCTGCTGGCCGCAGGGGAGTAGATGCACTGCTCGGTCCATAGTATTCAGTGCGCAGCAGACATTTACTTGATTTTCTTCTTCGTTCACAGACGCAGACGACGTCGGAATGCTGGCCGCAGGGGAGTAGATGCGCTGCTCGGTCTATAGTATTCAGTGCGCAGCAGACATTTACTTGGTTTTCTTCTTCGTTCACAGACGCAGACGAAGTCAAAATGATGCTGGCCGCAGGGGAGTAGATGAGCTGCTCGATCTATAGTATTCAGTGCGCAGCAGTCATTTACTTGGTTTTCTTCTTCGTTCACAGACGCAAACGACGTCGTACTGCTGGCCACAGGGGAGTAGATGAGCTGCTCGATCTATAGTATTCAGCGCGCAGCAGACATTTACTTGGTTTTCTTCTTCGTTCACAGACGCAGACAATGTCGGAATGCTGCTGGCCGCAGGGGAGTAGATGAGCTACTCGATCTATAGTATTCAGTGGACAGCAGACATTTACTTGGTTTTCCTCTTCATTCACAGACGCAGACGAAGTCGAAATGCTGCTGGCCGCAGGGGAGTAGATGCGCTGCTCTATCTATAGTATTCAGTGGACAGGGGACATTTACTTGGTTTTCTTCTTCGTTCACAGAAGCAGACGACGTTGGAATGCTGCTGGCCGCAGGGGAGTAGATGCGCTGCTCGGTGTATAGTGTTCAGTGCACAGCAGACATTTACTTGGTTTTCTTCTTCGTTCACAGACGCAGACGACGTCGGAATGCTGCTGGCCGCAGGGGAGTAGATGAGCTGCTCGATCTATAGTATTCAGTGCGCAGCAGAAATTTACTTGGTTTTCTTCTACATTCACAGACGCAGACTAAGTCGGAATGCTGCTGGCCGCAGGGAATAGATGCGCTGCTCGATCTATAGTATTCAGTGGGCAGCAGACATTAACTTGGTTTTCTTCTTCATTCACAGACGCAGATGAAGTCGAAATGCTGCTGGCCACAGGGAATAGATGCGCTGCTCGATCTATAGTATTCAGTGCGCAGCAGAAATTTACTTGGCTTTCTTCTTCATTCACAGACGCAGACTAAGACGGAATGCTGCTGGCCGCAGGGGAATAGATGCGCTGCTCTATCTTTAGTATTCAGTGCGCAGCAGACATTTACTTGATTTTCTTCTTCAATCACAGACGCAGACGAAGTCGAAATGCTACTGGCCGCAGGAGAGTAGATGAGCTGCTCAATCTATAGTATTCAGTGGAAAGCAGACATTTACTTGGTTTTCTTCTTCGTTCACAGACGCAGACGACGTCGGAATGCTGCTGGCCGCAGGGCAGTAGATGAGCTGCTCGATCTATAGTATTTAGTGGACAGCAGACATTTACTTGGTTTTCTTCTTCATTCACAGGCGCAGACAAAGTCTAAATGCTGCTGGCCGCAGGGGAGTAGATGAGCTGCTCAATCTATAGTATTCAGTGCACAGCAGACATTTACTTGGTTTTCTTCTTCATTCGCAGACGTAGTCGGAATGCTGCTGGCCACAGGGGGAGAAGATGCGCTGCTCGATTTATAGTATTTAGTGGACAGTAGACATTTACTTGGTTTTCTTCTTCGTTCACAGACACAGATGAAGTCGGAATGCAGGCCGCAGGGGAGTTGATGCGCTGCTGGATCTATAGTATTCAGTGGGCAGCAGACATTTACATGGTTTTCTTCTTCATTCACAGATGTAGACGAAGTCGAAATGCTGCTGGCCGCAGGGGAGTAGATGCGCTGCTCGGTCTATAGTATTCAGTGCGCAGCAGAAATTTACTTGGTTTTCTTCTTCATTCGCAGACGTAGTCGGAATGCTGCTGGCCGCAGGGGAGTAGATGCGCTGCTCGATCTATAGTATTCAGTGCGCAGCAGACACTTACTTGGTTTTCTTCTTCATTTGTAGACGTAGTCGGAATGCTGCTGGCCGCAGGGGGAGAAGATGCGCTGCTCGATCTATAGTATTTAGTGGAC
Organism: Oophaga sylvatica; assembly: GCA_033576555.1. Taxonomy (NCBI): domain Eukaryota; kingdom Metazoa; phylum Chordata; class Amphibia; order Anura; family Dendrobatidae; genus Oophaga; species Oophaga sylvatica. The sequence continues at coordinate 42,950 of JARQOD010005586.1, forward strand.
AGTAGACATTTACTTGGTTTTCTTTTTCATTCACAGACGCAGACGAAGTCGGAATGCTGCTGGCCGCAGGGGAGTAGATGAGCTGCTCGATCTATAGTATTCAGTGGGCAGCAGACATTTACTTGGTTTTCTACTTCGTTCACCGATGCAGACGACGTCGGAATGCTGCTGGCCGCAAGGAAGTAGATGAGCTGCTCGATCTATAGTATTTAGTGGACAGCAGATATTTACTTGTTTTCTTCTTCGTTCACAGACGCAGATGAAGTTGGAATGCTGGCCGCAGGGGAGTAGATGAGCTGCTCGATCTATAGTATTTAGTGGGCAGCAGACATTTACTTGGTTTTCTTCTTCATTCACAGACATAGACGAAGTCGAAATGCTGCTTGCCGCAGAGGAGTAGATGCGCAGCCCGGTGTGTAGTATTGAGTGCGCAGCAGACATTTACTTGGTTCTCTTCTTCGTTCACAGACGCAGACGAAGTCGGAATGCTGCTGGCCGCAGGAGAGTAGATGAGCTGCTCTATCTATAGTATTCAGTGGACAGCAGACATTTACTTGATTTTCTTCTTCATTCACAGACGCAGACGAAGTCGAAATGCTGCTGGCCGCAGGAGAGTAGATGAGCTGCTCAATCTATAGTATTCAGTGGACAGCAGACATTTACTTGGTTTTCTTCTTCGTTCACAGACGCAGACGACGTCGGAATGCTGCTGGCCGCAGGGGAGTAGATGAGCTGCTCGATCTATAGTATTCACTGGGCAGCAGACATTTACTTGGTTTTCTTCTTCGTTCACAGATGCAGACGAAGTCGAAATGCTGCTGGCCGCAAGGGAGTAGATGAGCTGCTCGATCTATAGTTTTCAGTGCGCAGAAGACATTTACTTGGTTTTCTTCTTCATTCACAGGCGCAGACAAAGTCTAAATGCTGCTGGCCGCAGGGGAGTAGATGAGCTGCTCGATCTATAGTATTCAGTGCGCAGCAGACATTTACTTGGTTTTCTTCTTCATTCGCAGACGAAGTCGGAATGCTGCTGGCCGCAGGGGGAGAAGATGAGCTGCTCGATCTATAGTATTTAGTGGACAGCAGACATTTACTTGGTTTTCTTCTTCGTTCACAGACGCAGAAGAAGTCGGAATGCTGGCCGCAGGGGAGTAGATGAGCTGCTTGATCTATAGTATTCAGTGGGCAGCAGACATTTACTTGGTTTTCTTCTTCATTTACAGAAGTAGACGAAGTCGAAATGCTGCTGGCCACAGGGGAGTAGATGCGCTGCTCGGTCTGTAGTATTCAGTGCGCAGCAGACATTTACTTGGTTTTCTTCTTCGTTCACAGACGCAGACAACGTCGGAATGCTGCTGGCCGCAGGGGAGTAGATGAGCTGCTCGATCTATAGTATTCAGTGGACAGCAGACATTTACTTGGTTTTCTTCTTCCTTCACAGACGCAGACGAAGTCGAAATGCTGCTGGCCGCAGGGGGGTAGATGAGCTGCTCAATCTATAGTATTCAGTGGACAGCAGACATTTACTTGGTTTTCTTCTTCGTTCACAGACGCAGACGATGTCGGAATGCTGCTGGCCGCAGGGGAGTAGATGAGCTACTCGATCTATAGTATTCAGTAGACAGCAGACATTTACTTGGTTTTCCTCTTCATTCACAGACGCAGACGAAGTCAAAATGCTGCTGGCCGCAGGGGAGTAGATGCGCTGCTCTATCTATAGTATTCAGTGGACAGCGGACATTTACTTGGTTTTCTTCTTCGTTCACAGAAGCAGACGACGTTGGAATGCTGCTGGCCGAAGGGGAGTAGATGCGCTGCTCGGTGTATAGTGTTCAGTGCACAGCAGACATTTACTTGGTTTTCTTCTTCGTTCACAGACGCAGACGACGTCGGAATGCTGCTGGCCGCAGGGGAGTAGATGAGCTGCTCGATCTATAGTATTCAGTGCGCAGCAGAAATTTACTTGGTTTTCTTCTACATTCACAGACGCAGACTAAGTCGGAATGCTGCTGGCCGCAGGGGAATAGATGCGCTGCTCGATCTATAGTATTCAGTGAGCAGCAGACATTAACTTGGTTTTCTTCTTCATTCACAGACGCAGACGAAGTCGAAATGCTGCTGGCCGCAGGGGACTAGATGCGCTACTCGACCTATAGTATTCAGTGTGCAGCAGACATTTACTTGGTTTTCTTCTTCATTCACAGACGCAGACTAAGTCGGAATGCTACTGGCAACAAGGGAATAGATGCGCGGCTCGATCTATAGTTTTCAGTGGGCAGCAGACATTAACTTGGTTTTCTTCTTCATTCACAGACTCAGACGAAGTCGAAATACTGCTGGCCACAGGGGAATAGATGCGCTGCTCGATCTATAGTATTCAGTGCGCAGCAGAAATTTACTTGGTTTTCTTCTTCATTCACAGACGCAGACTAAGACGGAATGCTGCTGGCCGCAGGGGAATAGATGCGCTGCTCTATCTTTAGTATTCAGTGCGCAGCAGACATTTACTTGATTTTCTTATTCAATCACAGACGCAGACGAAGTCGAAATGCTGCTGGCCGCAGGAGAGTAGATGAGCTGCTCAATCTATAGTATTCAGTGGAAAGCAGACATTTACTTGGTTTTCTTCTTCGTTCACAGACGCAGACGACGTCGGAATGCTGCTGGCCGCAGGGCAGTAGATGAGCTGCTCGATCTATAGTATTTAGTGGACAGCAGACATTTACTTGGTTTTCTTCTTCATTCACAGACGCAGACAAAGTCTAAATGCTGCTGGCCGCAGGGGAGTAGATGAGCTGCTCAATCTATAGTATTCAGTGCACAGCAGACATTTACTTGGTTTTCTTCTTCGTTCGCAGACGTAGTCGGAATGCTGCTGGCCGCAGGGGGAGAAGATGCGCTGCTCGATTTATAGTATTTAGTGGACAGTAGACATTTACTTGGTTTTCTTCTTCGTTCACAGACACAGATGAAGTCGGAATGCTGGCCGCAGGGAGTAGATGCGCTGCTGGATCTATAGTATTCAGTGGGCAGCAGACATTTACATGGTTTTCTTCTTCATTCACAGATGTAGACGAAGTCGAAATGCTGCTGGCCGCAGGGGAGTAGATGCGCTGCTCGGTCTATAGTATTCAGTGCGCAGCAGAAATTTACTTGGTTTTCTTCTTCATTCGCAGACGTAGTCGGAATGCTGCTGGCCGCAGGGGAGTAGATGCGCTGCTCGATCTATAGTATTCAGTGCGTAGCAGACATTTACTTGGTTTTCTTTTTCATTCACAGACGCAGACAACGTCGGAATGCTGCTGGCCGCAGGGGAGTAGATGAGCTGCTCGATCTATAGTATTCAGTGGACAGCAGACATTTACTTGGTTTTCTTCTTCCTTCACAGACGCAGACGAAGTCGAAATGCTGCTGGCCGCAGGGGGGTAGATGAGCTGCTCAATCTATAGTATTCAGTGGACAGCAGACATTTACTTGGTTTTCTTCATCGTTCACAGACGCAGACGACGTCGGAATGCTTGCCGCAGGGGAGTAGATGAGCTGCTCGATCTATAGTATTCAGTGCGCAGCAGACATTTACTTGGTTTTCTTCTTCATTCACAGACGCAGACGAAATTGAAATGCTGCTGGCCACAGTGGAGTAGATGCACTGCTCCATCTATAGTATTCAGTGGGCAGCAGACATTTACTTGGTTTTCTTCTTCATTCACGACGCAGAGGGAAGGGGAAAAGCGCTGGCCCCGGGGGGAGAGAGCTGTCAATCTATGTATTCAGTGGAAGCAGACATTTACTTTGGTTTTTCTTCATCGTTTACAGACGGAAAACCCACGCGGGAAAGCTTGGGCCCCAGGGGAGTAGATGAGCTGCTCCACTATAGTATTCAGTGGGCAGCGAAATTTTCTTTTTTTCTTTTCATTAAAAGACGCGACAAATTTAAAAGCTGCTGGCCACAGTGGAGTAGAAAGACTTTCTCCATCTATAGTATTCGTGGGGGAGCAGACATTTACTTGGTTTTCTTTTTTCATTCACAGAGCCGACGAAATTGGGAAAGCTGCTGGCCACAGTGGGTAGATGAACTGCTCCATCTATTTGTATTTGTGGGCAGCAGACATTTACTTGGTTTTCTTCTCATTCACAGAAGCGACGAAAAATTTAAATGCTGTGGCCCCAGTGGGTGATGCGCTGCTCCAAACTTAGTATTCAGTGGGGAGCAAAAATTTACTTTGGTTTTTTTTTTCTTCCAGA
>JARQOD010005587.1:0-47188 GCA_033576555.1 Oophaga sylvatica
GCATCATGCTGTGGGGCTGTTTCTCAGTCAAAGGGCCTGGCCATCTGGTCCGCATCCATGGGAGGATGGATAGCACGGCCTACCTGGAGATTTTGGCCAAGAACCTCCGCTCCTCCATCAAGGATCTTAAGATGGGTCGTAATTTCATCTTCCAACAAGACAACGACCCAAAGCACACAGCCAAGAAAACCAAGGCCTGGTTCAAGAGGGAAAAAGTCAAGGTGTTGGAGTGGCCTAGTCAGTCTCCTGACCTTAACCCAATTGAAAACTTGTGGAAGGAGCTCAAGATTAAAGTCCACATGAGACACCCAAAGAACCTAGATAACTTGGAGAAGATCTGCATGGAGGAGTGGGCAAAGATAACTCCACAGACCTGTGCCGGCCTGATCAGGTCTTATAAAAGACGATTATTAGCTGTAATTGCAAACAAGGGTTATTCCACAAAATATTAAACATAGGGGTTGTATAATAATTGACCCACACTTTTATGTTTAAAATTTATTAAAATTCAACTGAGCAACATAACTTTTTGTTTTGTAAGATTTATGCTTCTGTTAATAAATCCTACTCTCGTTTGCAGTTTGAAGGCTCTAACTTATTTGCATCTTATCAAACCAGCTAAATCTGCAGGGGGTTGAATACTACTTGTAGGCACTGTATATATTTTTTTTTTATTTAGTTGGTGTAAAAAAGAAAATCGGAGATTTGTAAAAAAACAAAGAAAAAATGTTTTACTTGTGTCCCCATTTTCTGAGACCCATACCATAATGTTTTCATTTTTTGGCATCTGGGGCTGGGTGAGGGCACATTGTTTTGCGCCTTGGGCTGACATTTTTATTGATACAATTTTGGGGTACATACGATGTTTTGATTGCTTTTTATTGCAATGTTGCGGCGGCAAAAACAAAAAACGTAATTCTGGCATTTTGATTTTTTTCTCGTTACGCCAGTTACAAAACAGATTAATTTATTTTATATTTTGATCGGATATATGTGAATGCAGCGTTGCCAAATATGTGTTTTTTTTTTCAACGGGGCAAACTAAAGGTGATTTGAACTTTTGTGGGCCGCGGGGGTTCATATTTTTAAAAACTTTTTTTTTCCTTTTTACTGAATTTAATAGTTCCCTTGGTTACTTCAATCTGCGATCGTCTGATCACTTGTACGATATGTAGCAGAGCATTAGCCCTGCAATGTGTAGCTGAACTCACGATCTTCCATGATCCTCCTACTCCTAGGAGATTCATAATGACAGGCACGGGGTCAACTGTCAAGACAACTCATCAACAACCCACGATCATGTCACGGGCGTGCCGCTGGGCAGGAGGAATGATGAGCCTCTCCCCCCCCCCCCGCCTAAGCGTGTTATGCCACTATCAGTGATTGACAGCAGCATCCACTCCATCCTCGGCTGGAAGCACCACGACAACAAATCAGTGCAAGCGTCCAGATAATTTAATACAAATTGATAGTTTATTGATAAATAGTCATGGAACAAGGAATAAAAGTGACGGCTACAGACATATGAAACCACAAATAACCAGGGCGGTCAACCCAGAGAAACTACCCGGTATACATGTGAATAACATGACAGGCTGATATCAGATAGAGCAATAGTATAATAACAAATATACCCCACAACGTGACATGCAGAGATGCTCATGTAGTAGATCCTAGTCATGTATAACAAAATACCTCCAAATGGAAGACATACATACCAGGTGCCACGTGGTCTCCCGCCCACCCCGACGCGCTTTTCGGAAATCCTTCCTCAGGGGGCATGTCATATCAGCCTGTCATGTTATTCACATGTATACCGGGTAGTTTCTCTGGGTTGAGCGCACTGGTTATTTGTGGTTTCGTATGTCTGTAGCCGTCACTTTTATTCCTTGTTCCATGATTATTTATCAATAAACTATCAATTTGTATTAAGTTATCTACACGCTTGCACTGAATTGTTGTCGTGGTGCTTCTATATGAATTCCAGTGTGTCTATACACAAATCCTTAAATGGACTAGAGATATAATCATATATTATTCTATACAATGTACCAATATGGTTCATTACACTAGTCCCATGTGTTTTTCTGTTATTTGTCCACCCTTGGCTGTTAGAGGCACTTGATGGCTGCCTTTGTTTTGTGCGAACCCCCATCAAATGCAGGGACACGACATGTGACCGAAGTTTACGTCATAGGTCGTGAAGCTGTTAAGCGGTGACGTCCTCTTTGGCTTCCGCCCATAGAGTTCTGCTTTGTTCAATTTGTGGCATGCGGTACAGGTGGAAACTGTAACGGGTCTGGTAGGTGGAACCACTGACGGAAACGGATCTGGTTGGTGGAACCACTAAGCTTTATTATACAAGACAATTTACTTGCAAGAGAGCGGGTGGCATCCAGGAATAGGACAGGGAATCACGGCAATTAGCCAGGCAGTCTCTGGACAGGCAGGTTGTCACAGCAAGTGACCAAGGAAGTCTCTGGACAGGCAGGTTGTCACGGCAAGTGACCTGGGCAGTCTCTGGACAGGCAGGTTGTCACGGCAAGTGACCTGGGCAGTCTCTGGACAGGCAGGTTGTCACGGCAAGTGACCAGGGCAGTCTCTGGGCAGGCAGGTTTGTCACGGCAAGTGACCAGGGCAGTCTCTGGGCAGGCAGGTTGTCACGGCAAGTGACCAGGGCAGTCTCTGGGCAGGCAGGTTTGTCACGGCAAGTGACCAGGGCAGTCTCTGGACAGGCAGGTTGTCACGGCAAGTGACCAGGGCAGTCTCTGAACAGGCAGGTTGTCACGGCAAGTGACCAGGGCAGTCTCTGGACAGGCAGGTTGTCACAGCAAGTGACCAGGGCAGTCTCTGGACAGGCAGGTTGTCACGGCAAGTGACCAGGGCAGTCTCTGGGCAGGCAGGTTTGTCACGGCAAGTGACCAGGGTAGTCTCTGGGCAGGCAGGTTGTCACGGTAAGCGACCAAGGCAGTCTCTAGACAAACAGGCATATACGACCTGAGCTGGTGGAGCCTCCTGGTAGGCTGCAGTCGGATGGCAGATGATCGCTCCCAGGTGAGCAGGCAAGAGTCTCTGGAATAGCCGGGGATCTCTGCTGATGATGTCCGAACCTCTAGATAGAGCTGCAGTCGGATGGCAGATGATCGCTCCCAGGTGAGCAGGCAAGAGTCTCTGCAATAGCCGGGGATCTCCGCAGATGATGTCCGAACTTCTGGATAGAGCTGCAGTCGGATGGCAGATGATCGCTCCCAGGTGAGCAGGCAACAGCCGGGGATCTCTGCTGAAGATGTCCGAACCTCTGGATAGAGCTGCAGTCAGATGGCCGACAGGCAAACAGACAGGTAACAGGCAGGCAACTGGAAACAGGAGCTGATGGCTGAAGCAGAGTTAGACTGCACAAGAAACAACATTGCTCGGGCACCTCCATTAAGGAGGAAGCCCTTAATATAGGGTGGAGTCCACCAGCATTGGCTGGAGACTGATTTGGAAAATGCGCGCGGCTCCTTTAAGAGCGGGGGAGGGTGCGGGCGCGCGCCCTAAGGCCAGCAGCAGGGAAGGAGCGCGCGGGACCAGCAGGGCGGAAGGAGGACGCCGAGGATGCCAGAGGCGCAGAGGAGGCTGGGAGCACTGAGGACGCTGAGCGCAGGTGAGGAGAGCGACGTCCCTGTCTGGCAGCAGGCAGGGACGCGGGCGCTACAGTACCCCCCCTCTAGGCCCCCCCTCTTTAGGCCAGAAAAAAATTTAGCTAGGATGAGAGGGGCATGGATGTTCTCCCGAGGTTCCCAGGTTCTCTCCTCAGGACCAAACCCCTTCCAATCCACCAAAAAATAAGTCTTTTTTCCTACCCTTTTTGTGGCCAGAATGTTCTCTACCTCAAATTCATCATCAGCAGACACTGGAGCAGGAGGTGTACCTGTAGACTTAAAAAAAGAGTTAAGAACCACAGGTTTGAGGAGAGATACATGAAAAGAATTAGGAATTCGCAAATTGGCCGGGAGTTTCAATTTATAGGACACCGGGTTGATCTGACTGATGATCTCAAAAGGACCGATGAACCGAGGACCTAACTTGTAGGACGGAATTTTGAGTCGAACATATTTGGATGAAAGCCAGACTTTGTCCCCAGGACGGAATTGAGGAGGATCCAGACGTTTTTTGTCAGCATGTCTTTTCATGCGCTCGGATGACTGAATGAGTGCGGACTGGGTACTCTCCCAGATGGAGGAGAATTCTCTAACCAGAGATTCCGCAGCTGGATTGTCCACAGAGATGGAAACAGGGACAGGGATCCGAGGGTGCTGACCGAAGACTACAAAAAACGGAGACTTGGTGGAAGATTCGCTCTCATGATTATTGTAGGAGAATTCGGCCCAAGGCAGGAGCTCCACCCAGTCAGAATGGTGGGCATTAACGAAGTGTCGAAGATAACTGGTCAAATTCTGATTTATTCGTTCAACTTGTCCATTGGACTGTGGGTGGTAAGCGGAGGAAAAATCCAGGGTGACGTCTAGCAACTTACAAGTGGCTCTCCAGAAACGTGAGGTGAACTGAACCCCACGATCCGACACAATGTGACGAGGCAGACCATGAAGACGGAAGATGTGGCGGATAAAGTCTTTAGCCAACTCGGTGCAGACGGAACACCTGGCAGAGGAATGAAGTGAGCCATCTTGGAAAAGCGGTCAGTGACCACCCAAATGACTGTACAACCAGCAGAGACGGGAAGATCAGTAATGAAGTCCATGGCTATATGCTGCCAGGGGGCAGCGGGTACAGGAAGCGGAAGAAGACGGCCGGTAGGCAGGTGTCTCGGAACTTTGTTGCAGGCACAGGAAACACAGGCAGAAACAAAGTCTATTACGTCTTTGTGCAGGGTAGGCCACCAATAATGCCGGGTAATGAGTTGGAGGGTCTTTTTTTGACCAGCGTGGCCAGCGAGTTTAGATGAATGACCCCAATGTAGGATTCTCTTCCGATCAGTTTTCTGATACGAACGTCTTACCAGGAGGGAGACGATTTAAACTCACGGGAGCCACCTGCATCACTCTGGCGGGATCGATGATATGCTTAGGTTCCTCCTCGAGATCCGACACCAGGAAAGACCGAGACAAGGCATCCGCCTTGATGTTTTTGTCAGCTGGGCGAAAATGCAAAAGAAAATCGAAGCGGGCAAAAAACAAGGACCACCGGGCTTGGCGAGGGTTAAGTCTCTGGGCATGCTGGAGGTATGCCAGATTCTTGTGGTCCGTGTAAATGATTACCGGATGAAGAGCCCCTTCGAGTAGGTAACGCCACTCCTCCAATGCCAACTTGATGGCCAATAACTCTCGGTCTCCTATGGAGTAGTTGCGCTCGGAGGAGGAGAAGAGTTTGGAGAAGAAACCGCAGGATACCATCCTCCCGGATGAAGCTTTTTGGGTAAGTACCGCTCCGGCTCCAGCAGAGGAAGCGTCCACCTCCAGGAAGAACTGCTTGTTGCCATCCGGGCGATGCAGCACTGGAGCGGAAGAGAAGGCCTGTTTTAGAGAAAGGAAGGCCTCCTCTGCTTCGGGCGTCCACTGTTTGGGGTTAGCATCCTTGCGGGTAAGCGCTGAGATAGGAGCAGTCCTGGAAGAGAAGTGCGGTATGAAGAGACGGTAATAGTTAGCGAATCCCAGGAACCGCTGAATGGCCTTCAACCCCTCCGGTCGGGGCCACTTCTCGATGGCAGACAGTTTCTCCGGATCCATTCGTAGGCCTGTCTGAGAAATGATGTAGCCCAGAAACGGAAGCGATGTCTGCTCAAAGAGGCACTTCTCATATTTGGCGAAGAGGTGATTCTGCCTGAGCCTGAGCAGAACCTGACGAACATCCCTCCGGTGAGACTGAAGATCCGGAGAGAAGACCAAGATGTCGTCAAGGTACACCACAACGCAGGAGTAGAGGAGGTCCCGGAAGATGTCATTGACCAACTCCTGAAAGACTGCTGGAGCATTACAGAGACCAAAGGGCATCACCAAGTACTCGTAGTGGCCGTCCCGGGTGTTGAATGCCGTCTTCCATTCATCTCCTCGACGGATACGAACCAGGTTGTATGCTCCACGAAGATCTAGTTTGGTGAAGACTCTAGCCCCTCTAAGACGATCAAACAATTCTGGAATGAGCGGAAGAGGGTACTTATTCTTCACCGTGATCAAATTTAGGCCTCTGTAGTCAATACAGGGACGGAGAGATCCGTCCTTCTTTTTTACGAAGAAGAAACCTGCTCCCGCTGGGGAGGTAGATTTCCGGATGAATCCTTTTGCTAAGTTCTCCTCGATATATTCGGACATCGACCTGGTCTCAGCAGCGGACAACGGGTAAATACGCCCACGGGGAGGCGTGGTACCGGGTAGCAGGTCGATCGGGCAATCATATGGTCTATGCGGGGGTAATGTCTCTGCTTCCTTTTTATTGAAGACATCAGCAAACGACCAATATGGAATCGGGAGTCCTGGTAGATTAGCAGGAGTAGGAGAAGGACAGACGGGATGAACAGGCACCAGACACGTTTTATGACAGTCCTGTCCCCAGCGAAGAATCTCTCCATTCTGCCAGTCAAGCACAGGTGCATGCTTTTGGAGCCAAGGCAGACCTAGTAAGAAAGCATGAGAGAGTCCAGGTAAAACATGAAATGAGATGCTCTCAGAATGCAACATTCCCACCTGCAGGGTTATGGCTTCGGTGATAAGTCGGATGGGACGAGGTAGGAGACCCCCATCCACAGCAGCAACAGATACTGGTTCAACAAGAGGTTTGGTGGGAATGCGATACTTCTCTACTAGAGCCTGTGACACGAGATTCCCAGCTGCTCCAGAATCAAGTTGGGCCATCTCGAAGTAACGGTTCTTACCGAGAAGAATTGAGACCGAGAGCAGCAGAGATGAAGAGGATTTATTTTTGTCTAGATTGACCTCTCCGAGCGAACCTAGACACAGGCGTTTCCCGACTTCTCCGGACAGGTTCGGATCCAGTGCTCCTTACTGCCGCAGTAGAAACAACTTTTCTCGGCACGGCGTGAGTCCTGACGGGCTTTGACCATCTTGGTCTGGTCGACCTGCATAGGCTCAGCAGTGTGCACCTGGGGAGAAACGGAAGGGGTTAAATGAGGAAACTTTTTTTCACGGGTGACCTCTTTGGCTCGTTCCTGGAACCGTAGATCAATTCGATTGGCAAGATTTATTAAATCATCAAGCGAGGTTGGAATGTCCCGACCGGCAAGTTCGTCTTTAATACGGCCGGACAGACCCTCCCAGAAGACCGAAATTAGAGCTTCATTGTCCCAAGCCAGTTCTGAGGCTAGAGTACGGAACCGTATGGCATATTGACCAACGGTGAGACTTCCCTGACGGAGACGCAACAGAGATGATGCAGAGGAGGTCTTCCGTCAGGGTTCGTCGAATACCCTCCGGAAGGCCGAGAGAAAAGCAGGCAGGTCTGACACCAGAGGATCTTCTCTCTCCCAGAGAGGATTAAGCCAGGCCAGAGCCTCTCCGGTGAGATGGGACATGATGAAGGCAATTTTGGCCCGGTCAGAATTAAACTGGTGTGCCAGGAGTTCGAAATGCAGGGTGCACTGGTTAATGAAACCCCGAGCCATAACAGGGTCGCCTCCATACCTAGGAGGAGCTGAAAGTCGGGGACCGGGAATGGAAACCACGGAATTGGGAGTCAGCGGGACTGCCGGATTATGAGTCATGGCTCCAGCGGTGGTTGCTGGTGATGGATTCAGAGTGTCCAAGCGGGAATTGACGTTCCGCAGGTGACCCAGGATAGCCTCCTGTTGAGACCTCTGGCGAGACAGCTCATGACACAGTTCCGGAAGTGAAGGGGTTTGGGTGCCACCGGGTTCCATGGCCCGAGCAAACTGTAACGGGTCTGGTAGGTGGAACCACTGACGGAAACGGATCTGGTTGGTGGAACCACTAAGCTTTATTATACAAGACAATTTACTTGCAAGAGAGCGGGTGGCATCCGGGAATAGGACAGGGAATCACGGCAATTAGCCAGGCAGTCTCTGGACAGGCAGGTTGTCACAGCAAGTGACCAAGGAAGTCTCTGGACAGGCAGGTTGTCACGGCAAGTGACCTGGGCAGTCTCTGGACAGGCAGGTTGTCACGGCAAGTGACCTGGGAAGTCTCTGGACAGGCAGGTTGTCACGGCAAGTGACCAGGGCAGTCTCTGGGCAGGCAGGTTTGTCACGGCAAGTGACCAGGGCAGTCTCTGGGCAGGCAGGTTGTCACGGCAAGTGACCAGGGCAGTCTCTGGGCAGGCAGGTTTGTCACGGCAAGTGACCAGGGCAGTCTCTGGGCAGGCAGGTTGTCACGGCAAGTGACCAGGGCAGTCTCTGAACAGGCAGGTTGTCACGGCAAGTGACCAGGGCAGTCTCTGGACAGGCAGGTTGTCACGGCAAGTGACCAGGGCAGTCTCTGGACAGGCAGGTTGTCACGGCAAGTGACCAGGGCAGTCTCTGGGCAGGCAGGTTTGTCACGGCAAGTGACCAGGGTAGTCTCTGGGCAGGCAGGTTTGTCACGGCAAGTGACCAGGGTAGTCTCTGGGCAGGCAGGTTGTCACGGTAAGCGACCAAGGCAGTCTCTAGACAAACAGGCATATACGACCTGAGCTGGTGGAGCCTCCTGGTAGGCTGCAGTCGGATGGCAGATGATCGCTCCCAGGTGAGCAGGCAAGAGTCTCTGGAATAGCCGGGGATCTCTGCTGATGATGTCCGAACCTCTAGATAGAGCTGCAGTCGGATGGCAGATGATCGCTCCCAGGTGAGCAGGCAAGAGTCTCTGCAATAGCCGGGGATCTCCGCAGATGATGTCCGAACTTCTAGATAGAGCTGCAGTCGGATGGCAGATGATCGCTCCCAGGTGAGCAGGCAACAGCCGGGGATCTCTGCTGAAGATGTCCGAACCTCTGGATAGAGCTGCAGTCAGATGGCCGACAGGCAAACAGACAGGTAACAGGCAGGCAACTGGAAACAGGAGCTGATGGCTGAAGCAGAGTTAGACTGCACAGAAACAACATTGCTCGGGCACCTCCATTAAGGAGGAAGCCCTTAATATAGGGTGGAGTCCACCAGCATTGGCTGGAGACTGATTTGGAAAATGCGCGCGGCTCCTTTAAGAGCGGGGGAGGGTGCGGGCGCGCGCCCTAAGGCCAACAGCAGGGAAGGAGCGCGCGGGACCAGCAGGGCGGAAGGAGGACGCCGAGGATGCCAGAGGCGCAGAGGAGGCTGGGAGCACTGAGGACGCTGAGCGCAGGTGAGGAGAGCGACGTCCCTGTCTGGCAGCAGGCAGGGACGCGGGCGCTACAGAAACTTTCACTACAGATGTCTCCAGCTCGGCCTGAAGTTGTACTTTGCCTTATTTCTAATCAGTTTCCTCTTTCCACCACCTCCTGGAAGGTTCTTCATTGCTCTATGATTAGAAAACCTCTGGAATCCAAAATAATAAGGTCTTTGTAGTTTGTAGCGTTAGACTGCTTGTGCTTGGTGATAATACTATTTCTGGTCTGCTCAGACAGTTCTCTTGTCTTTGCCGCCATTGTGAACATGGAATAAAACTGACCTGAAAGCATCAAAGCCACCAGTCTAAAGCTAATTAAAGTCATATGCGCACTGACCACATGGAGACAAGCCCAATTTCTAGATAAGTCTCATTTTATCCTTTGTTGTAGACTGAACAGCGGGGGCCATTCATCGTGTCCGCTGTGGTTTTCCATTTTGTGTCTTTTTTTCCGAGCAGTTTCACTGAACACTTTATTCCAGTAGATGTTTCACATGATGAACTTGATATTCAGGGATGCCACAATGGAGACCACAACTGTATATGTATTAATGATACTTTCCTCGGCTGTAGAAGGTTATTGAGCATTTTATGATGATATTAGACCGGTGTAGTCACCTGTAATGTGAATATTTTGACTTTTTGTCATTACAGAACCAGACGAGAGACGTCTTCTGCTTCCATTTCTCCAGACTGTGGAGGATCTCACCTTCCATCTGTTGCGATTACTTTCTTTCATTTTGTGTAATTGAGAAGGAACCTGCCGTATACAATAATCTAATGAAAACTAATCCCGGGATAACATGGCCGCCCAGACAACTTCACCACAGAAACATCCCACAAAGCTGAAGAAAGTTGAAGTCCCTAAATTCTTCCATTACTGAACTCTACCGAGGCCTCTGTACTATTGAGATTTGTACAGTGTCAGAGATTGTCCAGATGAGAGTATGACGTGTGATGAGTGTCATGGCTGATGGGATTATTGACCTGACAGCCTTAGAATAATAAAGCTAAACTCAGATGTCCATGGACCATGGTCTGAGTACGGACCACAATGTCAGGACTGGCCGCGGGTCTCCTGCCCCAAACTCACCAACCTCATCTCATATATGTCTGTTCGGCTGAGTTTGGAGCAGGAGACCAGCGGTCAGTCCTGACATAGTGGTCCGTACTCCGCCGAAATCAGATGTCTGTGAGTCACAGTCTAACTATGTGCTGTCATAGTGTCGAGCATCTGAAACTCCCCATACCTGGATCTCAGCCATTTTGGTCAGACGACAAATCTCTAGATGTATTTTCTGTATGTGGAGTTGACTATACCACCTCTGTCCGCACAATCTATGAGGGTATATGGATGACAAATAGGAGGCCCTTTACCTGAGAGCCATCATTTAAGAGGGAGAACTTTAAGGGCCTGTGCACATGTTGTGGTTTTTGCTGCGGTTCCGCAGTGGTTTTTGCGCTGCGGAACCGCTGCAGAACCGCACACCACGTACAGTACAATGTTAGTGAAGGGGAAAAAAAAAAAAGCTGTGCACACGCTGCGGAAATTTCCTCGCGGATTGGGTGCGGTTTCAAAACCGCAGCATGTCAATTCTTTGTGCGGATTCCGCTGCGGTTTTACACCTATTCCATTATAGGTGTAAAACCGGAGGGCAAATCCGCACTAAAAACAACGCCAAAACCGCAGGAAATCCACGCTAAAACCGCAGTGCGGTTAACCTGCGGTTTTAGCAAAATCCGCAAGTGAATCCGCAACGTGTGCACGGGGCCTAAGGATATGTGCACACGTTGCGGATTTGCCGCTGCAGATCTGTGTCGACCCGCCACCACAATTGTGGGTTACCAGGGCAATGGGGTACTCAGAGCCGAGCCCGTAGAAGTCTATGGGGATTGTCACAGGTAGCTGTGGCTCGGTCTGTGGCCCTGGCGGTCTGGCGTATGTGGGGGGAATATTTACAGGGGATAGATTTATATACAGTTCGTGACGCCACCTGTAGTATTCTGGTAATTTGTACCAGCGCTGCTGTAGATCTCTGAGGGGATGGTGAGGCAGCTAGATGTCGGGTCCCCTACAGGTGGGACTCTTCCCTCAGGTCGGTAGTTAGGTAGGGATTGTGCAGGCATGCAATAATAACTCAGTCTCACACGGTCAGCGTCTTTCCATACCTTTACTTGCAAGATGATAAGGCAGGTCCCAGGGAGGCTGATGGGGTTGATGGAGGATGAGCTTTGAGGCAACAGCTAAGCAAGTTAGGGGCCTCCTTTACTGTCCAATGAAGATGAGTACGACCAGCCTGAAGCGTAGTCCCCTCTATGATTCCAGCTTTCCAAAGCTGTTCTGCCCAGTCAGATTTGTGGTGAAGCCTTCCTGCGAGAGAGCTGAATTCTTATCTTGTCGTGCACTGACTCAAAGTCTTCACTCCCCCTGACCCCAGTTACGTACTGACTATAAGGGGCTTGTTTGCCGCGACCTAGGGTCCGGTAAATCTCTGGTTTTCTCTTCACTATGCTTGTAGCTAATAGTGATCCTTCGGTCCCCAGTGACCGGTAGCAATGTGCAGGACTTTTCCAAGTCAAAAGCACTTTTCCAATTATCTTCCTTCCACTTTGCCCTTCGATTTGCTCGACTCTTAATAGTTAGCTCAGTCTTTCTTCCAGTGGGGCACAGCTCTGACTAGGCTAAGGTGAATTAGACCACCTGTACCAGCCTCCACTTTCTGAACTGCTGACAGGCTCAAACTGGACACGTCTACTCTGTCCAAGGACAGGAAACTGACTGACTAAAATCACTCCCTTCCACACCCCTGCTGGGTGTGTCAGAAGTGTACGTGATGTCATGAAGAGACCTTAACTGTTACCTCTCCACTCATCCTCCTGGTATTGTGTACCAGGGCTACACATTCCCCCATGGTAAACGACAGCACTCCCGGGCTGTAAAATATAAAGAGACATATTTGTTTATGCAAGAAAACATTAACAATAACATTAATTCGTCCCATCCGGGAGGTGAGGATATCTTGAACGTTGCGAACAATAACATTATAAAGAAATACAAATATTAAATAAACATGTTCATAAAAATAGACAATATATAGACAATATACTTGTGAAGGACCCGCACCAAACCTTCAACGTGGGTCCTGGGTGGGCTGCAGGACATCCGAATGCAGACCTCACTCAGTGCCACACCACACGGGTTTTTGGTTCAGAGGTAAGTCAAGGTTTCATGTGAAACCATTAAAAAGGCACTTTAGTGCAACTATTTACAGGATACAGTTTTTGGGCTGGCTCAGTCCTCAGCCTCCGAGTCCATTGTTAAACGAAGACATAATAGGGAAAACACATTTATATATATAGACTTTTTACAATATTCACATCAATTCGTTATAATCACTGCTGATATCTAATGGGTAACTTCCCTTTGGTGGTTCGCTCTGATCTACGTGGTGTAGCCTCAGGTATATCAAGTTGTGATCTGTCTGCACTGCGTAACGGCAAACTATAGAACTGCCTCAATCTTTCTATGGATCTGGCAAGCGTACTGATGGCTGGGCGATGTGAGTCAGCTTCACCAGGGGATCCCATAGTATGGGGCGCTGCTTCAGATGATCCATCTTGAGGTTCCATAGGTTGAGGTGTTGCTGGGATGGGTAACTCCTGAGCGGGCTCAACTGGCACCACAGGCACAACTGGAGGTAGAACTTCCTCTTGTGGCTGATAAAACTGCAACACTGGAATTATCACAGCATCTCCCAGTCTAGGCCAATCCGCAGGAAAATCTCCCAGATCGGTGTGTAGGACCTCTTCCTTTCTTTCTCTTTGATTGAGGACAGGGTTCTTTTCACAACTCTTTAAGTGTTCTGGACACAACTTCAAATGATCTCTGGACACAGTGATTGTTGTTCTTCCTTTGTCCTTACTGACGACACAAACTTTTCTGTTGTCGTATTTAGAATCTTGTATGACATAGGGTTCTTGCTCCCACTGGTTATCCAGTTTGTGCATTTTCCTTTTTCTTTTTAATACTACCTCTCCAGGCATCAAAGGCTTGGCAGGAGCATTTCGGTTGTAAACATCTTCCTGTTTCTCCCGTGCCTTATTAAGACTTTCCTCTACACAGATTTGTACTCTTCTGTATTGCTCTTGCCGATTGACGTCCCAGTTTTCAACAGCGTCGTCTGCCTCCGGTTCTACCACTCCAAGTTCTAGATCCATTGGTAGTTTTCCAGGCCTTGCTCTCATAAGATAGGCTGGAGTGCAGTTAGTTGAGCTTACAGGTATATGATTATACAAATCAACCAAATCAGGCAGTAAATCCGGCCATCGATTCCTGTCTTCCAACGGTATGGATCTCAACAAGTCAAGGACAATATGGTTCATCTTTTCACAAAGACCGTTGGTTTGAGGGTGGTATGGTGTCGTTCTTATTTTCTTGCACCCGTACATGTGACAGAATTCCTTGAATAAATCAGCTTCGAAAGCAGGTCCCTGATCGGTTAAGACTTGCTCCGGATACCCATGCGGTCTGCAGAAACTTGCTTGAAAGGTCTTCGCTGCCGTCACTGCGGTCTGGTCCTTAACTGGAACAACTACCAGAAATCTGGAGTAATGGTCTACCATGGTCAAGGCGTATGAGTATCCAGATCTACTTGGCGACAGTTTGACATGGTCCAGGGCCACAATCTCCAGGGGACGAGTCGTCCGGATAGGTTGCAGGGGGGCCTTCTGACTTCCGCAGTCCTTTCTTCTGAGACCACAGGGTCCACAGTTCCGACACCACCTCTCGATGGAGCTGCGCATCCCTACCCAGTAGAACCGGCATCTCAACAGGGTCTCCAGCTTCCTCCAGCCAAAGTGTCCTGCTTGATCGTGGTACGCTTCCAACACCATTGGGACGTCTGCCTTGGGGACCACTATTTGCCAGACCATTTCATGGGTTCTGGGGTTGACGTATCTCCTGCACAACTTCTCTCGGTATAGGAACAACCTGCTTTTCTCGTTCCACAGGAGCTTGGCTGACATAGGTGCATCCTTTTCCAAGGAGGAACCTTCCTGTTTTAACAACTCCTTGATGCGGCTGACCACTGGATCACTGTCCTGAGTCTCTTTCCAGCTGTGATGGGGTAAAGGATTTAATGTTGCACCATACTGCTTTCTGTGGACTCGATGCTCGTGGACTACCCCATTTCGATGGAACGCGGGTAGCTCAATTTCTTCCAGATCGTCCGATTCTTCTTCCGTGTCAGAGTCATGCGGCATTCGGGACAACGCATCAGCATTAGCATTCTTTCGACCTGCCCGGTACTTGATAGTAAACTGATAATTGGACAACCGAGCCATCCATCGCTGCTCCATGGCGCCCAGCTTGGCGGTTTCCAGGTGCGTTAACGGGTTGTTGTCTGTAAACGCAGTGAACTTATTGGAGGCCAGATAGTGCTTAAATCTTTCAGTGATGGCCCAGACCAGCGCCAGAAACTCCAGCTTGAAGCTGCTATAATTTTCCGGATTCCTTTCAGTTGGCCTGAGTTTTCTGCTAGCATATGCGATGACTTTTTCTTGTCCATTCTGCTTCTGACTGAGAACGGCTCCCAACCCTTCATTACTGGCGTCGGTGTACAACAGGAACGGTTGGCTGTAATCAGGATAGGTTAAGATTTCATCACCTGTAAGGATCTCTTTCATCTTTTGGAATGCTTCAGCCTGTTCTTTACCCCAATTAAAGGGAGGGTTTCTGCTCTTTAAAGATTGTCCTACCAGGAGGTCCTGTAAAGGAGCTGCCTTCTTCGTGTAATCTTTCACGAATCTCCTGTAGTAACCCGTTAGTCCCAGGAACTGTCGCACTTCCTTAAGGTTTTTCGGCTCCGGCCACTTCTGGATGGCGGTGACTTTCTCTGGGTCCGGCGCTACTCCTTCCGAACTGACGATGTGCCCCAAGTATTGTACCTTCTGTTTGAGTAGATGGCATTTTGAGGGTTTTAATTTCATCCCGTACCTGGACAGGGACTCGAATACTTCTGCCAGGTGCTTCAGATGGTCCTCATATGTCTTGGAATACACGATAACGTCGTCTAGGTATAGCAGCACGGTTTCAAAATTGAGATGTCCCAGACAATTTTCCATCACTCTCTGAAATGTTCCTGGGGCACTACTGAGCCCAAACGGCATTCTGTCGAACTCACAGAGCCCCATTGGGGTGGTGAAAGCCGTTTTCTCACGATCCTCCTCAGCCACAGCCACTTGCCAGTAGCCACTAGTCAGATCAAGGGTAGAAAAGTAGTTAGCCGTTTTCAGAGCAGCTAATGATTCCTCTATACGTGGTAACGGGTATGCATCCTTGTGTGTTATGCGGTTCACCTGCCTGTAATCCACACACATTCTCATACTACCATCTTTCTTTTTAACCAGAACTAGAGGGGCTGCCCAGGGGCTACAACTATCCCTTATCACCCCAGCTTTCTTCATATCATGCAACATTTCTTTAGCCTTCTGATAATGAGCTGGAGGTATGGGCCTATACCGCTCTTTGATGGGAGGATGACTGCCTGTAGGGATATGATGTTGTACTCCCTTAATTGTCCCAAAATCAAGTGGATTTTTGCTAAACACTTGGGCATACTCTTGCACCACCCGTAATACCCCTTGCTTCTGGTGAGCGGGAGTGGTGTCCGTCCCAACATGGAGTTGCTGACACCATTCCGCCACCTGAGTTGCTGGGTCATTGTCCTCCGCTATTTGACAGGAGTCTAAGGACTCAGCCGGGAGAATAGAATTATTATCAACAGCATGAAGTTTAGCAATGGTTGCATAACGGGGTAAATTTACCTCATCATCTCCCCAATTGAGAAGCCGTACCGGTACTCTTCCATTCACCACTTCTACTACTCCTCTAGCAGTCATAAGTGTAGGTCTATGTTCTGAATGGTGGGGTTCTACTACAGCTTGGTAATTCTGTCCTCTCAGACCTATGGCTGCCCTGCACCAAATGATCATTTCACTCATTGGGGGTATCACAATAGGATCCGAGTCAGTGACCCGTACATTACCAATTTCGCCGTCGGTAAGCTTCGCTTGCTGCTGACACACCAGGGCCCGGATCTCTCTTTGGATTACTCCTCTCTGCCTTGGTCGGGCAATCTCAGCGAGCTGTTGGAGCAAGAACACAACTTCTCCCAAACAATTACCGATAATGTTAGTACCCAAAATGATATTTAAACCGTTCTCCTCATTTACAGTCTTTACTACCAGAAGCCCTTGGTCTTTCAACTCCTCTCTGCCCACCTTTACATCTACACATTTTGTTCCGAGTACTTCTACAGGAAGACCATTAGAAGCATACACAGTAAAGTCAAGGCTCGGAGGTTTAAGACTGTCCATTGACCAGTACTTGGTATATAGAGCATCAGGTATTAGGGTCACCTGGGACCCAGTGTCTAACAATGCTGGAACAGCAATACCATCTAGAATAATAGACAGGTAGGGTCGCCCGCCCACATACCTGCGGTTCCAGTCTAGGGGGCCTGACGGGTATTCTCCTGGGTGTTGGCCCTTGGACCCAGGTTCTGCCCGTTTAAAGGACACTGTGTAGACAGATGACCTTTCCGGTTGCAGCGATAACAGATGATCTCCCGACGAGGAGGGTGTTGATCAGAGGTCGCTCCTGGGGGTGGCGTTGTCCTCCTCTGGGGGGGCGACGTCTTCTTTCTTCTCCGGTGCATCCACGGGACGTCTTCTGGGCAGTCAGCTAACAAGATCTTTCCTTCCTCCTCTTTCCGCAGCTGCAGGGCACTCATTACAGCAGCCAGATTTTTAGTCAGCTGGCGCACCTCTGAGCGCAGACAGTCCAATTCACTAGGAGGTGTCACCTGCGCTTTGGCTTCAGCCACTAGCGGGGAACAGGGGGTTACTGCCGGTTCCAGAGCGACTTCACCCTGATGATGTTGGGTGGCCACCTCAGGTTTGCCCAGGGGCCGCAGCCCTTTTATTGCCATGTCCTTTAGGGCATCAAAGGTAGCATCCGGATGATCTAAGGACCACCAATTTACAGTTCTGCGTTCCTCTGGGGATCTCAATCCCTGTATAAATTGTTCTTTCAGCATTCTATTCTCGTCGATAGCATTTAAATTGTTAATTTGCTTAAGGGCTCTCAGGGCTCCCTGTAGTCGGCAAGCATAGTCCCGGATGCTGTCACCTGGCTGTTGTGAACAGTGATAGAAGGCCATCCGGAGATCCGTTTCCGTGCGGTCTTCAAATATGGCATGTAGCTTATGGAAGATCGCAGGTACCGACTCCTGATCAACGGTATCCCAAGTCTCCACTTCCCTTTCAGCAGCGCCAGTTAGCTGCCCTATTAGCACAGCAGCTTTTTGTCTCTCAGGCATGGAGTACATTTCTAGGATGCTGCATAACTTCCGCTTGAAGCTTGCTAATGTGCCTGGCCCACCGCTGTATTGGGGAAGCCATTTCGCCCCAGGCATATATGGAGCGTTAGTGGCATAATCGGGACTACCGGACTGGGTGCAGGGCCTGCGCCCCCATCTGGCGCTACAATACCAGACGGTGCGGGATTGGGGACTCCGACCGGGGCCGCACTGTCAGCCGGTTGTTGTGACATCTTAGCGCCCCCTTGGTTAAACAGAGCCTACCGGTTTCAGATGCTGCTACTTCACAGGCACCGCAGTGGGAACAGGACCTTCGTCGCAGGCGCTCTGATGTCAGAGCGTTCACTTCCTGTTGCAGGACCTGCCGCTGAGTCAGAGCCGGGGGCGTGTCCAAGACTTTGCGCGCTCTTTCAGGTACGCCCTCCTTCTTCTCCAGCGCCTGAGGGCGCGAATATGGCGACAAAGATGGCGATTTTGGCGCCAAAAGTGCAAACAGTCCTTTTCACAAAAACAATTCCATAGGCACACAGGGCTCGCAATTCTGCGAGTTTCGTATCCTGTTCGTGACGCCAAATTTTTGTGTCGACCCGCCACCACAATTGTGGGTTACCAGGGCAATGGGGTACTCAGAGCCGAGCCCGTAGAAGTCTATGGGGATTGTCACAGGTAGCTGTGGCTCGGTCTGTGGCCCTGGCGGTCTGGCGTATGTTGGGGGAATATTTACAGGGGATAGATTTATATACAGTTCGTGACGCCACCTGTAGTATTCTGGTAATTTGTACCAGCGCTGCTGTAGATCTCTGAGGGGATGGTGAGGCAGCTAGATGTCGGGTCCCCTACAGGTGGGACTCTTCCCTCAGGTCGGTAGTTAGGTAGGGATTGTGCAGGCATGCAATAATAACTCAGTCTCACACGGTCAGCGTCTTTCCATACCTTTACTTGCAAGATGATAAGGCAGGTCCCAGGGAGGCTGATGGGGTTGATGGAGGATGAGCTTTGAGGCAACAGCTAAGCAAGTTAGGGGCCTCCTTTACTGTCCAATGAAGATGAGTACGACCAGCCTGAAGCGTAGTCCCCTCTATGATTCCAGCTTTCCAAAGCTGTTCTGCCCAGTCAGATTTGTGGTGAAGCCTTCCTGCGAGAGAGCTGAATTCTTATCTTGTCGTGCACTGACTCAAAGTCTTCACTCCCCCTGACCCCAGTTACGTACTGACTATAAGGGGCTTGTTTGCCGCGACCTAGGGTCCGGTAAATCTCTGGTTTTCTCTTCACTATGCTTGTAGCTAATAGTGATCCTTCGGTCCCCAGTGACCGGTAGCAATGTGCAGGACTTTTCCAAGTCAAAAGCACTTTTCCAATTATCTTCCTTCCACTTTGCCCTTCGATTTGCTCGACTCTTAATAGTTAGCTCAGTCTTTCTTCCAGTGGGGCACAGCTCTGACTAGGCTAAGGTGAATTAGACCACCTGTACCAGCCTCCACTTTCTGAACTGCTGACAGGCTCAAACTGGACACGTCTACTCTGTCCAAGGACAGGAAACTGACTGACTAAAATCACTCCCTTCCACACCCCTGCTGGGTGTGTCAGAAGTGTACGTGATGTCATGAAGAGACCTTAACTGTTACCTCTCCACTCATCCTCCTGGTATTGTGTACCAGGGCTACACAGATCTGCAAGTGATTTACAGTACAATGTTATTCTACGGGGAAAAAAAACTGCTGTGCACATGCTGCGGTTTATTTTCCGCAGCATGTCAATTCTTTGTTTGGATTCTGCAGTGTTTTTACACCCATTCCATTATAGGAATCCGCAGGAAATTGCATAAACGCGCGGATTTTGACCTGATGATTCTGCCAAAAGATGCAGATTCCACGCGGAAAATTCCTCCCAGCAATCCACAACGTGTGCACATACCCTAGTGGCCGATCGCCCATTTCCGCAGCTGCAGTAAGGGGCGCTTCCAGGTTGTAGATAAGTCGTGTTTTCTTTTTATGTGGTTGATATGTTTAGGGGAGATCTCGCCCCCCACTTTAATGATGGACAGGCAGCACAGTATCAACTTCTAGAAGATCCGAGAAATGATGCTCAATACCCAACATTGGTGATGGATGTTATATGGCCGGTTCCTTCCCGTGTACGATCAGACGTCTCACGTACGGCTGATTTTCCTTTACATTTAGTAGGTAATTACAATAAGGTTTTGGGGTTTTGGTTTAATACTTTTCATTATCTTTCAGTTATTTGCAATCAGAGAGCTTTATAGTGACGGCCGGATCCGCTTATATAACATTTATATTGCTTTATTCCATTATTTACATTGGCTTCATGTTTTCAGTAAGGTTTTGAGTCTTATTTTTTCCTGTAGTTCAAGTTTTGCTCTGATTTTGTTGATTATTCTCTGTGTGTGCGATTGATATCCGTGTAGGAGACTTCACAGCCGCATGTTGTATTATACCGGAGGCGTCATTATCCGTTCTTACATATCACACCGGGAAATGTCTGCTGGAAAAACGATAACGAATCATTCTTCATCCTCCGGCAATGACTCTGGAGATACAGCGCTCCCCATTATCAGTCCTATCACATTCACAATGCAGTGTAATATATATTTGTGAATCAGAGTTAATTCGATGCTGATGACGGGGACTGAATGTGAGATCACAGAACGCCAATATTTACAGTCACACAATAAAGAATTTACGTTATAAGGAAACTTATTATCTCAGTTTAGTTTTATGTTTTGTAGAAATGGGAAAAATATCACTGTATGCGGAGATAAAAGCAGATGAGAATGTGATCGCCTTCACAGTGTGGATCTGATAGAAATGGATCTTACAGGATTAGCCATTTATTGAGCTTCTTGTGATTTAATTTATCAATAAAGTACAATTACACCGATATCACAAGTGTCTTTTTTTGCGTTACATTTATTGTGATTCTAATAATAAAATGTGTTCTGGGATAAGCAGGATCTTGTAATGTTAGAAAAGTACAATCTCTGCCACTAGGGATCCAGAAAGTAGATGGGAAGTTGTGATATTAATCTCCAGCTGCCAATCACATCTACATCCAAAACTGTAAAAGTGACGGTGGGAGAGCTGGTGATCCGGATCCAACTGTCCGACACCAGAAAGTAGTCATCTATTTGTCTAGATGACAACACTGCATGTCCTCAGCTCCGATCCTTGTCCGCATGATCACAAGAGGTATTCAGGAGAGGAGTGAGCTGGTCTACAGCAGCACAGAGTATTTCAGGAGAGCAGTGTCCGCTTCTGCGGACTCTGCCCCATCCATCAATTATCTCCCTCTGTGACCTCCCATAGACAGCACACTCCTCTCCTGAAATACTCTGTGCTGCTGTCACCCTGCTTCTTCTACCCTTCTCCCTCTGTGATCTCCCATAGACCAGCACACTGCTCTCCTGAAATACTCTGTGCTGCTGTAGATCAGCACACTCATCTCCCAGGAAGTGATGCATCTTGTTCAGGGCAGAGCAGGCCGTATTTAGAGTTTATACTGCCCTAGGCACTTTTCGTTCTGCCTCCCCCATTGGTGAGTATGACTAATGCAGACACTGTCGTCAGTGACTTAGGCTACTTGCACATCAGCGATTTTTGCCATTCAAGGCAGATCCGGCAGTTTTTCCGCATCTGCCACATAACAGATCACTTATGGCAGGGGTCCTCAAACTTTTTAAAAAAGGGGCCAGTTCACGGTCCCTTGGACCATTGGAGGGCCGGAATATACGGTAGTTTAAAAAAAAACGATGATAAAATTCCTATGTACACTGCACATATCTTATTTTGAAGTAAAAAAAAAAAAAACAGGAACAAATACAATATTTAAAATAAAGAACAAGTAAAGTTAAAATCAACAAACTTACTGGTATTTCAGTGGGAACTATGGGCCGGCTTTTGGCTAATGAGATGGTCAATGTTCGGTTCCATATTTGTCACCGCTAGTCATAACAAGTGAAGCAATTTTTCTCTTTCTTGATGTCATTGTTTCCTAGGGATTCCAAATTGCTATTAGTAAAATACCAATATATATACAGCGCTACAAAACTATGCCAGCAATAAAACAGCCCACAGAGACATACAGCCTGCACTGCCCATCACTGCAGTCTTGCCAGTGCATATCATTCCAGCCTCACCAGTGCCCATATTGGCGCAACTCCGCTTTTAGCTCAGTCTCAGACTGGTGTGGTGCGAGAGTCCCTAATAGGCAGGTAAATGTCCCCAATAGGCAGCATTGGTCCCCAATAGGCAGCATAATCCCCCATAGGCAGCAAAGTAATCCCCAATAGGCAGCATAATCCCCCATAGGCAGCATAATCCCCCCAATAGGCAGCATAGTCCCCCCCAATAGGCAGCATAATCCCCCCAATAGGCAGCATAATGCCCCAATAGGCAGCATAATACCCCATAGGCAGCAAAGTAATCCCCAATTCGCAGCATAATCCCCCCAATAGGCAGCATAATCCCCCCAATAGGCAGCATAATCCCCCCAATAGGCAGCATAATCCCCCATAAGCAGCATAGTCAATCAATAGGCAGCGTAATTGCCCAATAGGCAGCATAATCCCCCAATAGGCAGCATAATCCCCCAATAGGCAGCATAATCCCCAATAGGCAGCATAATCCCCCAATAGGCAGGGCCCTGCGTAAAAAAAAAAAATGCCGGTACTCACCTATGTCCTGCTGGCTGCTGCAGCTCCGATGGTCCAGCGCTGACATCTTCCTGTATGAGCGCGCGGTCACAAGTCACGTGGTACCGCTCATTAAGCTCATGAATATGGACACCACGTCTATGAGAGTGGAGTGGCGTCCATATTCATGAGATTAATGAGCGGTACCACGAGTGACAGAAGATATCGGCAGTGAGCGGTGATTGCAGCCTGTACTGTAATACTAATTACAGGCTGTGATCACTGCTACCCACTGCAGATACTTAGCCCGGACCCTCGCTTCCCGCAGCTTCTCCCCTGCAGCTCCTGTCATCACACGCACTGAGCAGTGTGTGCGATGACGGGGAAATAAAGCCCAGAGCATACTACAACAAAATGGCTGTGATCTCCTCCACAGCTGTGACCTGGACAGCCCAGGAGGCATGCGCAGATCACAGCTAAGAGGCAGGAGGAGCAGCCTCAATGCAAGAGATGCGGTCGGTGTCTGACTGCTGTCTCTGATGCCCATGGCTGCCGTAAGTGAGGTGTGCATGTGTCGTGCCCAGACACACACATCCCCACTAATGGAAATGGCAGCCCCAGTGGCAAAAGTAAAAGTTAATAAATAAAAAACTATTAAAGTAGTTCACTTAATTTTATATTAAAAATAATTTATTATATAATCAATTATTAATACAAAAATTAAAATCCCGGCACCTTCCCTTTAATAGTCCTGTCTTATCAATCATCTGTATCTCCAATGATATTTAAAGGGTTAATCTGGTCTCAGCCTTTCATACCTGACATGAGAATAATCTCGGCCACAGGCGGTGGCTCTGAGAACAGTGGAGTGCGTCTGAGCTGTGCTAGGACAACCCGACTCCTGTAGTCAGTGAAGAGCGCAAGTGCTCGTTACTGCAGTTTGCCCAGGGTGCTGGAGTATGCACCGAGTATCGCGGATGCTCAAGTGAGATGTTCGTGTCCTCGCGGCCGCATGTTTCACCGCTGTTAGCAACAAAACAAGGGCAGTCTCTGAATATTTTGTGCGCATTTTTTCACACACCGCTTTGATTATTTACGACATCCAGGTGTTTATGCTCCATGGAGCACGGTTTCAGGATTAGTGGGCAGTTCATTATTTTAGGTCCACGCCACTTATCCACTGTTGCACTTTTGGTTTGGTACCAATTATATGATATTCTTACACTTAATGATTTTTTTTAGTGTTTATTTATATTTATCACTTTATTTATTTGACAACTTTTTGCTTTTTACCTGGTTTAAATTTAATCATAAGCCTTACATATTATAATTTATATGTTATATGTGCCACCATGACTTTACTGTATTTTATCTAGGGCTATTTGTCCATGTAGTCATTTGGTGGTGCTTTATTTCATGTATTAGCGGTTTTTGTGCCCTTTTATTGTATCTTATTATGCACATTTTTATATATATCTATTTTTTTCGGATGTTGTCCTATTTTATGCCATCATTCAATAGAGGCTATTTTTAATGATTTACTTGTCAAATTTTATTTTTATTAATTTTTACTAATTATTAATATTTTTTACTGAGCCTGCTTTCATTTATCTCCCCCATTCCCAGTGGTTCTTTCTTTACATTTTGTGGCTGTCTACCAGCTGCGAAACATGCGGGGACGCTGACATCTCACCCGCGATACTCGGTGCATACCTGACCACCCTAGGCAAACTCAAGTAACGAGCACTTGTGCTCATCAGTAATCAGCGTCCTACAAGTGGTCAGACAACGCTTAGCCATGAAAGCCTGAGAAGAGAATAACTTGATGAGATTGATGACTTAGAATAGGTCATCAATATCAGATTGACAACCTGGCACCCCACCAATCACTTGTTGTCAGCTCCGCCAGCAGCCAGATGTTATCAGAACCAGAAAAGCTCCGTTCACTGCCTGGCGACTGTTACTGAAAACTGCAGCTCAGCTATTCCAGTCCGGCCGGTCTTTGCTCCAGGACCTGTCCTCATACACCAGGAATAGCGGGAAATACTTGCCCACTCAATCACTGGCTGATGGTCACTACGGGCATTAAGGGCATTTTTTCTACGATGAAGAATGCAGAGAGGATCAAATGAAGGATTGTAACTTTATTACATACAGTAGCTAAGAACATGGATCTTATAAACTCCCACTTCAGTGTGTGACGTCATCAAGAAGTAATTGGTTTAAAATTTTGAAAAACTTTACAGGCAAAAAATATTGTGAAATGTATGGAGCGATAGCGGTAGAGAAAGCGCCGGCATCTGCTGCTCCTCCGCGTCTCCTATGTGTTGTATTATTGTACACAGAGTTCCTAGAGACTGTCGGGTGATACTTTATTCATCACAGTCTGCTTCATCTACACTCAGTACATGACCCTGACTGACTCCATAGATAACAGCAGAAAACATTCGGATGATAAGAACATCTGGACATGAGGGATTTAGGTGAAATTATTGAAAAAAAAAAGTATAGATTATCCAAAAGATTTATTTACATTTGTGGATGACATAACTACAGGTCGTAGAAGCGAGGAATGCTGTCCCCCCTGATAACGTTCTCCTTTGTGCCGTCCTTTGTGACAGTAACCATATAGATGACGCCTCCGCTGGAGCCATCTCTCCCCATGGCCAGGGACAACGCTGTGAAGAAAGGGAACGGCAGAGTTATCCTTACAGAATTACATTTTTATTACATTGGAGTCTTCTATAAGGTTTCCTAATAAGCGTCCTGGTGATTCCTCAACAACCAAGAAGCCCCTCACATGGTCATCATAGAAGTCTCCCATAATCGGAGCGGTTCACATTCTGAAGTATTGTGCACAACCACTTATTACTGGTTTTCAGCTGCCTGGTCCTCTATGATGAGCATAATGGACACCAGTGCTATTCACAATTTTTGGACATTAATCCCAGGAATCAGGTGAGATTTGATGACTGGTTCAGACATGGTAGACTCAAGGCTTGAGAGGAGGAGACTCAACATGCAAGATCTTAAGCAACCAGTTCTTATGTCTACTAAACATTATGTATACTTGATTTTACATGTGAAAGTACTGACGTGATGATCTATAGCTCCTTTCCTTACCATCAACTGCAAATTTTTCGCACTGCTCTTTCGACATTCCAGGTTTAAAGGCAGAATCCACATAACCGTATATGTATGTACTGCCCGAGCCACCGATGGCAAAGGGCTGTCGTGTTATCATCCCACCCAGTGTCCCGTAGACCTGTGGAGCAAACATTTATTACAACCACTCATTATTTATTCCTTTGTGTTGAGTCACAATGAATATAAAAAGGGAAAAGATAATCAGATACACGAAATAATGATGAGTGCGTTCACTACAGTAGAGTAAGGCCGTACTGTGGGGCCTCAGGCCTTTAAAGGGAGGCCAGCATGACAAAGTTGAGGGGACCATAGGTGTGCGGATATATGGTAGAGCTGGTAAGGATAGGGTTAATTTGCCTCAGGGATGTGAAAGGGTTGGGAGGGATGGAGTAGGAGGGGAAAAGGAGGGGGTAGTATATAAAGGGCAGTCACATGGTTGGAACAACCATTTTAGGTGCCCCACAGTAGTCGGGTGCCCTCTGCTCCGGTGAGCTCAGATGGAATCGCCTGCCCGGCGCCGACGCCGAGGCCCAGTTCAGCAAGCGCTGCACCAGCAACATCGCGTGCAGGCCCCTCTACAGCTCGGCGGGGAACAGCAGCTCGTCGGAGAGGTGCAGCAGGACATGCCAGGGAGAGCAGAGCTGCTGGTGTGTGCAGGAGAGTTAGCCCCTCCCACTCACTGGCTGCTGCAGAAGATAGAGGAGATGACGGCCAGCATCATGCTGGGCTCAGCACAGGGAGGGATGCTGGGGGGGAGGCAGGCACCCGGGCTTATGACACTGCTCCAGGAGGGTGGGGGGAGGGGGGAGCCCATAATAACATGCAACAGCCATCTCGCCCTGGGACTTCAGCAGGACAGTATGCGGCACCTAGCTGCATGGATCACGCAGCGGCCACCTGGGGCCGGCTGTATGGGCCCACAGGATCGTCGGCTCCAACGAATGAAGACGGACAGGACGCCGAACGCATACGCCCGGATTCAGGATTGGCGGCTGCTGGGAACACAGCACCCAGGCAGCCAGGTGAGGCACATTCAATGTCACATTCTTTAACGTCACTAGCTTCTAGTGTAATTGGACAGGGGGAAGCGGCTGGGAGGGGAGCTAGTGCCGGTATGGGGGCAGTATTACAGGGTTTAAAGGAGTTAGTTAGATTATGGGAATATGGAAGCGGGCAGGGGGAATCATCGCCTGTATCAGCTTGGGTGGGTAACAGGGGGGATGAGTTGACATCCGGGGTTGTTA
Source organism: Oophaga sylvatica (assembly GCA_033576555.1). Taxonomy (NCBI): domain Eukaryota; kingdom Metazoa; phylum Chordata; class Amphibia; order Anura; family Dendrobatidae; genus Oophaga; species Oophaga sylvatica. Next base: position 26,729 of record JARQOD010005587.1, read on the forward strand.
GATCAGCAGGTTCTTCCGTTGTGGGGCAGGGAAGCAGGACAGAGAGCCCAAGGATTTCTAGCAATACGGGGTCGGAAAATGCGTTAAGGGGTCAAGAGGTAATGGGGGATACAGCTGAGCAAAATAAGGATGAAACTGTGCGGCTGGATGATTCAGCCAGAGGGGAAGTTTATGTCTGTTTTGAAGGGCCTTTAGGGGCACACTTAAAGCAAGAAGTTAGAGAAAGAATTTGGAAAGGGGAATACGTGGAAATTTTTTCGTTGCTTCCGCTGGAGCGCTTTAATTTAGATAGGTTACGAAAGGATGAGACAAAAAAGGATGAGGAAGAGAAGAGGAGGTTTAGATTAATTCCCCGCACATTCGCCAACTGGCTGCAGGCGTTTGCTATATTAGCCAGTGTTATCGGGGAAAAAGCACCAGAGAACTGTTCGCCACTTTTCTGTTACATGGATACAATTGGTGAGGCTTATAGAGTTTATGGTGGGCAGGGTTGGTTAAGATATGATGAACAATTTCGTCAACGGAAGGCAGTTAGGCCTAGTATTCGTTGGGACCATAAAGATATTTCTTTATGGATGAGAGTAACGGCTCCAGCTAGATCAGGGCAGGGGTATCAGCCTTTTCCAGGGGGCACCGGGGGTTCAGGACAGTCAGGACACTCGGTGTCGGTACAAAAGGGACTGTGCTTCTCTTTCAATGAAGGAGCGTGTAATTTGGAGCAAAGTGTAAATTCAAACACGAATGTTCGTCATGCGGAGGTAATCATGGGTCATCAAGATGTTTTAAATCAGGAAGACAGAAAGGATCAGAGGGTATTGAAAAAAGGGGAGACCCCAATTCGACTGCCAGAGATGCAGCATTTTCTAAATAGTTACCCGGATAAGGAGGCGGCAACGCTAATACGCGAAGGTTTTAAAGAAGGTTTTAAAATTCCCTTTGTAGATGTTGAGGTGAAGTTGTCAACCAAAAATTTGAAATCTGCCATTCAGTTTCCACATGTGGTCACAGAAAAATTATTCAAGGAGGTTGCATTGGGCAGAATGGCGGGACCTTTTGACACCGCTCCTATTGACAATTTAAGGGTTTCTCCTTTAGGGGTGGTGCCAAAAAAGGAGCCAAATAAATTCAGGTTGATACATCACCTTTCATTTCCAAAGGGATTATCGGTTAACGACGGGATTGACCCACAACTGTGTTCTGTCATATACACATCCTTCGATGCAGCGGTAAAGTTAGTCAGGGATTGCGGAAAAGGGGCTCGTTTGGCTAAGACCGATATAGAAGTGGCTTTTCGATTGTTACCAGTTAATCCTGACAGCATGCACTTGTTAGGTTGTTTTTGGGAAGGGGGTTTTTTCGTGGATCGTTGTTTGCCGATGGGATGCTCGCTGTCATGTGCTTATTTCGAAACTTTCAGCACATTTTTAGAATGGACGGTAAAAGAGGTGTCGGGGCTCAGGTCATGTATTCATTACCTAGACGACTTCCTGTTTGTTGGTTCGGCGCAGTCTTCTGATTGTTCGATGTTATTGCACACAATGGAGAGTGTGGCTAAAAATTCGGTGTACCTTTGGCGGCGGAAAAAACCGTAGGCCCAGTGACATCGCTGAGTTTTCTAGGTATAGAAATTGACACAGAGTCAATGGAGTGTAGAATCCCAAACGACAAACTGCTAGACATGAGAGCAGAGGTGAAACGTGTTGGGGCTTTAAAGAAAGCTACGTTACGGGAGGTCCAATCATTGTTGGGAAAATTAAACTTCGCCTGTCGGATCATGCCGATGGGTCGGGCGTTTTGTCGCAGATTGTCTCTGGCAACGGTGGGGATCAGGGCCCCATCGCATTTCATCAGGCTTAGGAGAGAGCTGAAAGATGACTTAAAGGTTTGGGCACTATTCCTTGATTCTTATAATGGAAAATCCATCTGGATTGCGCCAATGGTGCTAGCTGAGACTCTGGGCATTGTATTAAATTCGTCGGATGAACAAGGTTTTAGTTTGTCTTTCCATGATGAGTGGATAGCAGAACAGTGGCCTCGGTGGTGGGTTGAGAAAGGCCTGTCGGTCAATCAAGTATTGCGTGAGTTGTTCCCTATAGTCGTAGCATTAACGTTATGGGGTGAGAGAGTACGGAATAAAAAGATTTGCTTCGGATGTAGGTCGGTGGGGGCATTGAGGGCGATCAATTCGTTATCTTCACCGGATCACGCAGTGGTAAGAGTGTTACAGCACTTGGTTTGGATTGGGCTGACTTTTAACCTGTGGGTTATTGCTGAAGAGAGACAGGAGACAAACTACTCTAGTTTTGAAGTTCTTTTTTGTTCACAGTGGGAACGAATTGGAGAGACGGGTCGTCAATCGGATCTCAAGAGGCTGGAATGTCCAGAAGGTTTATGGAATCTTCCCTTGGGGCAGTAAAATTTTTATTATCTAGGTCCTTGGCGTCAGGAACATGGTCTCATTATAGGAGGGCATGGGACAGTCGGGCGGTTTGGAAAGAGAGTTTGGAGGTGGAATTAGAGGACGAGGTTAAATTGTTATTGTTGTTGGGTCACAACTGGGAAGCTGGTTGGTCGGTCCCAAAGATTAATAATTTCTTAGCGGGTGTGGCGTTTGGATTTAAGTGCAGGGGTCAACGGGATTTAACTAAGGAGTTTTTGGTTCGGCAATTGGTCAGAGGGTGGCGGAAAGGTTGGAAGGTGTTGGATGGCAGACGCCCGGTTTCTTATGAGATATTATTAATTTTGGGCGAACAACTGAGTGAGGTTTGTTCTTCTCGAAAGGAGGTGACGTTATTCAAATTGGCCTTTTCCTTAGCATTTTTTGGGGCTTTTCGTCTTGGAGAGCTGATTAGTCCATCTAAAACTCGGAAAGGTGGGCTACTTAGGGGCGATGTGGAGGTGCTTGGAGACAGGGTAAGGTTATTCCTGCGCTCTTCAAAAACGGATATATGTGGAAAAGGTTGTAAGGTGGTACTTTTCGAGGTGCAAGGTTCACCTTTATGCCCAGTGTTGTTTATGAAGAATTTCTTAAAAAGGGGAGGTAAAGGCGATGAGCCATTGTTGGTACATGAGGATGGTTCTTTTCTTTCTCGCTTTCAATTTTTGTCAATATTTAAACGTTGCTTAGAAAAAGGTGGGATAGCGGCAGAGCAGTATAGCGGACATTCATTCCGCATCGGAGCAGCTACAGAGGCAGCAAGGAGAGGTCTTGGGGACGAGACAGTGATGAGGATCGGGCGATGGGAGTCAGCAAGATTTCGGTCATATGTGCGTTTATCGTTGGTGTAAATGGTTTATATGTGTATTGGTGTTATTCTGTGTTTCTATTGTTTCTGTTTTCTGTTTTAGGTACGGGCCAACTGCTTACTTGGATCATGGGCCATTCCTTCGTTTTTTGGGCGGCTTTGAGAGCAGACGTTCGTCCGAACGGGAGGCAGCTGGGAGTGATGAGGTCAATAGCGTTGTTGAGGTGGATCGGAAAAAGGGGCATGGTATGGAAGCAGTTGGTCCCGGAGTTCCATAAATTTGTTCGGCTTGACAGAGCTCCTGATGTTCTGGTAGTACACTTAGGGGGTAATGATCTGGCTAAGCGCACTTGCAGGGAATTAATTAGGGACATAAAATTCGACATGCTGAGGCTGTGGTCCATGTTTCCTAAGCTGTTGGTGATTTGGTCAGATATCATTCCCAGGAAGGTCTGGTACGGGGCTAGGTCCGTTCAAGGTGTAAATAGAGCCAGAATCAAATTGAATAGGGCAGTATCCCGATTCATGGTGAGAAACGGAGCGATTGTGGTTCGACATACAGAGTTGGAGTCGGGTGAAGGGGAATTCTGGAGGAAGGATGGCATTCATCTGAATGCAATAGGCCTTGATTTATGGTGCCTAGCAATTCAGGAAGGTATAGAAAAGGGCTTGCAAGTTTGGAGGGACATAAATGTTTAAGGGGTCAGAACATTTATGTTGGTGGCGGGGGGGGAGGTCCTCGAGGTTGGTGGTGATAGAAAATGGCGGCTTGGAGGGGGGGGGGAAATCGCAAAGGTCTTGGACCCCCCCTTGGGTGGATCACGTGATGGAACGGTACGGTTATACCGGCAAGTGGATATGGGAGCCGTGGGCAGTTACGGCAGAGATTGGCCAGGCGAGTTTATTAAGGTCTCTGAGCTGGTGCTTAACGGCTGGAGACAGGATTCGTCCTGGGGCGGCAAGTTTTTGGAGATAAATACGAGGAGTTTACGGTTTGGGGCCTCGAGGATCGCCCTTCCCCCAATTGTTGGTAATTATTGTTAAATTGTTTCACAAAATATTAATAAAAGGCTGCTGTGGCCAATTTATCCAATAAAGTGTCTGGTGATTAATTTGTGGGAGAGAGTTGTGGGTTATGGGCTAAGGACATGTGAGATGGTAGAAGGGAAGGGTTTGTAAACACCGGGATCCCGAATACCCAATTGTCAAGTAAGGCCGTACTGTGGGGCCTCAGGCCTTTAAAGGGAGGCCAGCATGACAAAGTTGAGGGGACCATAGGTGTGCGGATATATGGTAGAGCTGGTAAGGATAGGGTTAATTTGCCTCAGGGATGTGAAAGGGTTGGGAGGGGATGGAGTAGGAGGGGAAAAGGAGGGGGTAGTATATAAAGGGCAGTCACATGGTTGGAACAACCATTTTAGGTGCCCCACAGTAAGAAGAGCAATCTCCCACCCACCCACCCTTTGTTAAGAATTTCATTACTGAAGTAAGGGTACAAAGTTCGAGTGCAGATGAAGGAAATAAATAGGTAATTAAGATAGTAGTTATGGATAAACTGTTTTATTATGTTTGTCATGGCAGCGTGGCGCGGGGGGGAGGTCCTCGGGGTTGGTGGTGATAGAAAATGGCGGCTTGGAGGGGGGGGGATCGCAAAGGTCCTGGACTCCCCCTTGGGTGGATCACGTGATGGAACGGTACGGTTATACCGGCAAGTGGATATGGGAGCCGTGGGCAGTTACGGCAGAGATTGGCCAGGCGAATTTATTAAGGTCTCTGAGCTGGTGCTTAACGGCTGGAGACAGGATTCGTCCTGGGGCGGCAAGTTTTTGGAGATAAATACGAGGAGTTTACGGTTTGGGGCCTCGAGGATCGCCCTTCCCCAATTGTTGGTAATTATTGTTAAATTGTTTCACAAAATATTAATAAAAGGCTGCTGTGGCCAATTTATCCAATAAAGTGTCTGGTGATTAATTTGTGGGAGAGAGTTGTGGGTTATGGGCTAAGGACATGTGAGATGGTAGAAGGGAAGGGTTTGTAAACACCGTGATCCCGAATACCCAATTGTCATGACTGAGGGGAATATGGTGTCTAAGATCGTGCTAACTTTGACATCCCTGGTGCCTCTGATGAACACTAGTGTATTCTATTGCCAATAGCTCGGGGTCTCACAGCTACACGTGACTCTTACATATGGTTGGCAAACACTGATTTACACTAAACCGGTTTTAAGGGATCATAATATTGATGGCCACCAATGTCAGATGAGTGGGGGGCCGACTCCTCGAGTGTTTGACACTGGGCTGAGCACTGAGGCCTCTTTATCAAAGCGGGCTCCAGGTTTGAGAAGGCTTTTAGGTGACAGAATCCACGTGGGCCCCTCTTTGCTTTTGATTGAACAATAACTTATCTATTTTCACTTGATATACTTGTATGAATGTTCTTTTTTCATAGTACAATCTGTTTTTTATTATCACCATTTTGGGATTCATACGACTTCCTGATCTCTTTTTATTCAATTTTTTTGTGATGTGACAAACAAAAAAACAGCAATTCTGCCATTTTTATTTTCGTTTTGTCTCTCACCATCTGGACTAACTGAAATGATATTTTATTAGTTTGGACAGTTACGAGCAGACGGAGATACCAAATATGTTTGTTTTTTCACGTTTTGGATTTTATTTACATTCTGGTATATGAACATGAGCTCAGTCCTCACCTGAAATACTCTGTGCTGCTGTAGATCAGTGCACTCTCCTGAAATACTCTGTGCTGCTGTAGATCAGTGCACTCCTCTCCTGAAATACTCTGTGCTGCTGTAGATCAGTGCACTCTCCTGAAATACTCTGTGCTGCTGTAGATCAGTGCACTCCTCTCCTGAAATACTCTGTGCTGCTGTAGATCAGTGCACTTCTCCCTGAAATACTCTGTGCTGCTGTCACCCTGCTTCTTCTACCACTCTCTGTCTGTGACCTCCAATAGACCAGCACACTGCTCTCCTGAAATACTCTGTGCTGCTGTCACCCTGCTTCTTCTACCCTTCTCCCTCTGTGATCTCCCATAGACCAGCACACTGCTCTCCTGAAATACTCTGTGCTGCTGTAGATCAGCACACTCATCTCCCAGGAAGTGCTGCATCTTGTTCAGGGCAGAGCAGTGTGATGATCTCCCTGCTGTGCTCTGAACAGGTCGGCAGTGAGCGGTGATTGCAGCCTGTACTGTAATACTAATTACAGGCTGTGATCACCGCTCCCTGCTGCAGATACTTAGCCCGGACCCTCGCTTCCCGCAGCTTCTCCCCTGCAGCTCTGTGTGTGCGATGACGGGGAAATATAGCCCAGAGCATACTACAACAAAATGGCTGCGATCTCCTCCCACAGCTGTGACCTGGACAGCCCAGGAGACATGCCCAGGTCACAGCTAAGAGGCAGGAGGAGCAGCCTCAATGCAAGAGATGCGGTCGGTGTCCGACTGCTGTCTCTGATGCCCATGGCTGCCGTAAGTGAGGTGTGCATGTGTCGTGCCCAGACACACACGTCCCCACTAATGAAAATGGCAGACCCCAGAGGCAAAAGTAAAAGTTAATATAAAAAAACTATTAAAGTAGTTCACTTAATTTTATGTTAAAAATAATTGATTATATAATCAGTTATTATTAATACAAAAATAAAAATCCCGGCACCTTCCCTTTAATAGTCCTGTCTTATCAATCATCTTTATCTCCAATGATCTTTAAAGGGTTAATCTGAACTCAGCCTTTCATGCCTGAGATGAGGCTGTAAAATGGAGGTTCACAGCCCGAGGGTGTGATATTGGCCCCTGAGATAGTAGGTCTGGGAGATCTGGTAGGATCCAGGGGTCGGAGATCGATAGTATCCTCAGCCAGGAGAACTAAGTTCTTTTTGGTCAAAAAGGGCTATTAATATCATCCTTGTCTTGTCCTCCCTGAATTTCCTTATGACTAGCTTCCGAAATTCCAAAATTTATTGCACATAAAAACACCGTAACAGGGTACAACAGCTCACATAGTATTACACAGAGCAACGCGCTTCAACAGTAACTGTTCTTTCTCAAAAGCTGCTTGATACAAATAGCGGCATGGTTAAATACTGGCTCCAACCAATGAGCACAATACAATGCTCACATGTTGTGTATTTAATGACTCACCCAGAACCACATGAAAAACACCAACGCAAATATACAAATCACACAAAAATGTAAAACAAAAATATACAAATTATATAAAAAATAACTAAAAATAAATCTAATAGTGAAACATGATTTCCTTTCTAGCATTTAATCTGTCCGGGTAACATGAATTTAGGCAGAACATCCAATAAGCTTCACGCATCATCAGGCGTCTTTTATTGTCTCCTCCTCTCGCCGATAACATGAGTCTCTCAATGCCCAAGACTTGTAAAATGCCGCGTCTCTATGATGAGAGTTAATGAAATGCTTAGAGTCAAACGACATCGAAGGATTCCCACTGGTGGAAGAAATAATATCAGTAATATGTTCAGAGATGGGATTTTTAACATACGAGTTGTGCACCCGACATAAAAAAGATGACATTTGGTGCATTTAATTAAATACACTATATTTTTACTATACATTAATATATTGTTGAATTCTATATTGCTTTGTGTTGCCGCTATCACAAAATGTATGTGCTATCTCTGAATGGGCACAAGTTCTACACCTTGAAGAGCCACAATGATAAAATCCATTGTGCTGCAACCAGGTGCTCAAATGTACTTTAGGGTTATAATAACTCGGTGATAAAGTGTTGGCCAAACTATTGGCCTTCTTGGCCACCACTTGGGAACCAGATGACAAAATAGTGGACAAAACTTCATCTTCATAAAGAATAGGGATATTTTTAAGAATAAGAGACCTGATATTCCTAAAATGAGGACTATATTGAATGGGACATATAACTCTATCATTCCCAATATCACTATTAACACTGGATTTGGCAGCCAACATATCAGATCGTTTTTTACTTTGTACAGTTTTCTTTGCTCTATTAAGAGACCATTCTGGATAGCCCCTTTTAAATTGTTACAACACAACTCAATCTCCCGTTCAAGAATAGCATGATCACTACAATTTCTACCCACCCTCGTCAGCTCGCCCGCTGGTATAGATTTTATAGTGCGGCTCGGGTGGCTGCTGGACGCATTAAAATGCTATTTCCCGATAGTGGCTTGTAATGAGTTGAAGTTACAATGTTACTACCTTCCACACCTCGCAAATTTAAATCCAAAACTGAAATGGTATGAGAATCACAATTATAAGTGAAACGAAGATTACAATTATTTGTATTAAAGGAATCCACCAATTTTGTTATGGCAGATACATCCCCACTCCAAATGAGGAGTGTGTCATCGATGTATCTGCCACACCAAAATATATCAGACAAAAAGGGATTAGTGTCCGAATACAAAAACAGTTCCTCCCAATAGGACATCACTAAGTTTGCCACCGAAGGTGAATGCTTACCACCCATGGATACACCTTTGCATTGAAGGTAAAACTGTCGATCAAAGGAAAAATAATTGTGATTCATCAAAAACTGTATGGCCTGTAGAATAAGATTACATAAATCCATTGTATAGTCACTATATTTGGTCAAATGAAATTCCAATGCTTCAATGACTAGATATTGTAGTATTGAGGTGAATAGAGAAATAACATCACATCCAATCCAGTGATAATCATTGCTCCATACAATAGCAGAAAACTGATGTAAAACATCCTCAGAATCTTTTAGGAAACCTCTAACCGGGTGCCTCTAGTGGTCACCTACTATCCAAATCTGGAGGTGCTAAGAGGAGCTGCACAGAAATTACAACCTTTACTACAAAAAGATGCCCGAATACAATCCATATTTCCAGACCCCCCACTACTGTGTTTTAGGCAGCCCCCAAATCTAAGAAGCATCATTGTCAGAAGCTCCCTGTCCTCCCCAACAGCTGCAGGAACCTTTCCTTGCAACAAGAAAAAATGTAAAACCTGTCCATTTATAATGACACGGACAAGATAGATCCCAACTCACATCAGGACTAAAGATACCAGGTACTTTCAGCTCATCACATCTATGTGGTGTACCATTATTTGTATAAATGTCAACTGGGGGTCTGTATGTGGGAGACAGGCAAAAGAGAACAGGATGAATTTCATCGCCACACAATAAGGGTAAAAAGAATGGATCTACCTGTGCCAAACATTTTGCATGCCCGGTCATAGCTATGTGGACATGAAATACTTGTATTGAAGGTAATTCACATCTCAGAGAACAGGAGAGTTTGTGAATACAACATGCACGACTATGACACTCAATGCAGGAATGGAACTATCGCATGGATTTAAACTTTTTACATCAATTAAGGAATTTGCTTCTAAGACCCTGTGGACATCAAAAATTACCATGACCCAATCAGGGTCAATATTACACTTCAGCTCCTTAGTCATAGTTGTGATACAATGATGCGACCTATGACACTAAATGCAGATGAACATATCGCATGGATTTTGCTTTTTACATCAATTAGGAATTTGCTTCTAAGACCTGTGGGACATCACAAAACATTACCAGACCATCAGAGGGCAAAATTTCATCTTTATCTATGAACTGGTACATATTTATGCCACAACTGTTCATCTCTCCATATTGACAGTTCTGCTTTACGTCACTTGTCTTATCTATTGCGTTATTCCTGTGTCTGTTGTGTATAAATATGTGATTCTTCAGATTTTGTATAGTCTTTGCCTGATGAAGAGACCTGAGTAGTCTCGAAAGCTGCAATTTGCTATCATCTTTTCAGTTAGTTATTAAAAGGTATCAACCACTGAGGACTCTCAATTCTAAATATTTTTCATTATTTCTAGAAATTCTGCAGCTCGCACTTTCGCTTTCTCCGGCGTCTAACCTCTCCAGCCTCCCTCTGCCCGGTAACTGCTGATCATCTACAGATTAATTTTCCTATTGGAGGAGCTGTAACTCCCGGCCAATCAGAGCTGAGCTCCGCTCTCGGGTGCACAGTGCCTGTGATACTGTGACAGTCGTGTTTCGGGTCTCGGGTGAAACTTTCGTCTTGTTCTCGGGGTCCCGTCATATGTCAGAGGCAGGATGAGGAAGATGTTCCCCCTCATTGTGCTGCTCCTCTATGTGTCTGCGGTGTATTCTGGTGAGTATGGAGGCGACCAGTGATTGTACCTTATATTACAGGTTATTACGTCTTATGTCCTATGTTGTGTTCTCCTTGTAGTTTATGTATCGGTGTGTTGTCGTCTGTCACGATTCAGTCGCCCACTCATAACATGTGACTCGGAGGTGACTATATAGGGGGCTCCGCTTCCCCCACTCACCTATCCCCATAGACTGATAATGGCTCCGCGCTCCCGGTCACATCCACACCGCACTTATTGCTGCCACCACTCGCCTTTTGTTAGTCCAGTGAAAGCCTGCCCGGGGGAACACAGTAGTAACACGCGCACCCAGCTTTCCCAAGCACCTGACAGGCACACAGCCAGCACTCTGGCATACACAGGGTAACACAGCCAGGCGATACTTTCCTCTTCTAGGTTGTGGGTACGATCAGAGCAGAAAGCGAATTTAATTTTAGATGTAATATACAAAAGGTGCAGTGCTGACAAAATACAAAGAGAAAACAGCACAAAACAAAAGGGATAAATACAGAGACCTCTTACTGATTGGATCGAGAGAGATTCTGCGCACGAGAAAAGCTGACATTTGTATAGATCTATAATCAATACTCTTTGTGTGACAAAAGAGAGCCGGGGGATACAGATATCCCCCCGCCATCAATCTGTGACGGAGCTTACACAGACAAGGCTCTCTTGCGCCCCCTTACCCTCAGGCCAGTCAGGGAACTGCACCTAGGATAAGTAGTCGCCGGAGAGGCTGCCCTGTTATGTACTGGTTATCTGAGCGCTCTGCAGTGAGGGAAGTATATATATCACCAGTTCCAGGCCAGGAATGTATATATATATAAACCTCCGGACTGTCACTGCCAGGATACCCCAATAACACCAGAATGGTATGCTGCCACCAGTTCCTCGTTAGATATAAGCCCGGTCTGTTAACAAGCTTATATCGGGTAAGAAACCAACCCCAGGTAGCATATAAGTACTAGGTGGACTCACGGTCGTGGGAAATTCGGGATTTGAGGTAGAAGAGCACCCAAAATTGATATTTTAATTGCCAAAAGGCACACTGGATTAATACAAATATATGCAGAGTAATATACAGATATTACAGCAAGAAGTACAGATAAAGGTAAGGTACAGGTGTGGGATTGCTGTTAGCTGTATGTGTCCTGTTACTGTTCCTTGTAGCATGTGGATCCAGGGAAGCACTTGAGTCCACAGGTACTTTCTTAGTTTCTGTTCCGTCTCCACACGTGGCACGCCACAGCTTCGTGGCAGACTAATAACACAGGCTGAAGGTGTGTAACTAGTTTTTAACCCCTAGTTCACCCCCTCATATTTGCCACCGCCCCTCTGGGCCAGACTGAAATCTCCTCCCCTGACATCTTAGCTGAAATAATTCCCAATATTTAGGATGGGTCATAACTCCTAGTGGGAGGTCCAAACGGGAAGACTGACGTCTCAATGGGTTCATTTGGGCTTAACCAATATGGAGAATCCAAACTTGGGTCGGTTAAGTGGTTCTGGAGAGCCAGTCTCGATAGCTCAGTATCTGGGACAGCTAGAGAACGATGAGACACAGGAGTGTGTGCGGCGTGGCTTCCAGGAGTCTGGTGGTATATTGGGCTTAACCCTGAGATTCACGGCACTCTCATAATTCATCTGTGTGTCTAGCTCCAACCATTAGCTGGCAGCCCTGCACAAAAGACAGCAGGGGGTCCCAGCTTTTTTCCTCCTCGCATTAATTAGCACGGGGCCTCTAATTCTCTTGCCATATTAGCAAGTTCCTGTTCCTTTGAAAAATTTGTGTGTTAATCATCTGCAAAGGTCGGAGCCACAGTTCAGGTGAGCATGAGGGAGATCTCTGGATAAATTATTATTGGGCCTGAAGATATTATATAAATCAAAATGGTGTCTCCCTCGTCCCTCACACTTTTATTTTTCCTGGGTCTGACGCTGGAGGTCTCTGGATGAGATATTTTAAAGGGTCCCAATCAGACCCCTCACCCCTCGTCCTGGTCAGGTAGAGCTTATAATATACAAGGAAAGACGAGTTACTGAAGATAATTCTAAGATCTGTCATATTTTACCATAGGACCCTCCTAGTGGAATAATATGACCGCCGTGTTTGTGAGGATATTTTTACTATGTGAGACACAGCACATGTGTGTAATATGTATCCAGAATTTGGGTTGATTTTACATTTCTGTGGTTTCTTAAGGCAGAAAATTCTGACAATTGAAACCTCAGAAGCAATTATGTTCCCCGATCACAGAAATATTCATAGATTGTTTTACAATCAGTTATCGTAGTGACGGCACAGAAATATTACATTTCCCTATGTCCCAACCTGATGTCCCTGGTGAGAGCTGGAGACTCCTGACTTATCTTCACCTGTTAGGACTTATGTGATAATCAGGAACTACACAGAGAAGATTAAGGCCGCGTTCACACGTTCAGTATTCGATCAGTATTCGGGCAGTATTTTACATCAGTGTTTGTTCTTCCTGGTTCTACAATCAGAGGGAAAGTCTGATAGAAACTCGTCACCACTTCTGTATTTATCACCCACTCCTGGTTTGGGCTTATAAATACTGGTGTAAAATACTGACCAAATACTGATAGTGTGAACGTGGCCTTAGGGTCCGATTCATCATTGCCTTTGCGCCTGATTTTTTTTCTAGTTTTGTACCTTTTTTAACCCTAATTCATTATTCTATTTGAGCCTTTTTTGAACTCTGTTTTTATGCTCTCGCCTGTTTCCTTTTCTTTTTTTTCCTTTGTGGGCAGAGTTTAGTAATTCCTGATTTTTTCGTCTGATTCTTTATTTGCGACTTTTTTAAAAAAGTCACTAAATTTGGTGAACTCCACTCCAGTCCCCCTGGTGTTTTTTTAGTACCCAAAAATTTGATTCATTTTTTTGGCAAAGTGCAATTTTTGACGACAAAATTCACAAAAACAGCTCAAGTCAGAACAAACACCATTTTTGACTTTGCGCCAAATTCATGAATGCTTCTGACATTTCTAAAAATTTAGTTCCAAAAATTCCAACTAATAACACAAGACAAAAAAAGGAGAGAAACTTAGAAAAAAAACCCAATGATGAATCTGAGCCGTGGTTTCCTGCAGACGGCAGGTCCGTGTGACGATCTCCGCCCGGGTGATGACGCCTCCGGTTGTGCACTGATATCAGACTGTTATTCTCCTCATCCATAACATTGTGTATAAAACGCAGGAATCCATGAGAGAAGCTGCTTGTGTCGTGTGCGTCATAGTGGGGGGAAACGTCCCATTTCTGGGGTCTCCGCCCCGGCTATCGCTAGAGATCGGTGCGATCACCGTGTGACGGTATAAGGTATAACCCTGCTGTATGGAGTAATGGGGGAAATACTGGGGGGATTTACTGATAGTAACGAGCCTGAAAAATGGAGAAGATGACGAGCGGCAAATTTATTATGTGTTTGATGTAATAAAGGGGCGAGAAGAAGCATGGACTGTGCGGAGTCGTATATAAAGGGCTTCAGGTTCTGTATCTTTCTGCCGGCATCAGCGCTCCGGCCTGCGAGCGTTTCGCTCGTTTCTGGGGTCACGTTCAGACGGCAGATAATCAGGGGACGGCTCATTGCTTATTCCCGTGATGCAGGAAAAGGAGAATCTGGAGCCGATGAGTGAGACTAATGGTGAATGATGTGGCCGGAGCTGGAGCGCAGGATACAGGCAGAACGGGGTCTCCTCACCCATGTGGCCCCTTATAGAGGAGGAGATGAGGTAGAGACGGCCGCACATGACTGGGGCTATCCGCACTGTGGTTTATGGACTCAATAAATACTCAGCTGCTTCATCATGGATTTTCCCCCTCTCGGGATGTTATTTCTTTTTTTACCTAAATGCCTGTATTTGGGGCTAAAAATCATTTTGCACTTGGGTTTATCCATCATTCTGCAGCATTTCCCTTCTATAGCCTCTTGTGTAGCACTGTCTATTGCTGGCTGTAGAATGAGTTATCTGAGGATCCTTCAGTGAGCTCTGATGGGAGAGTTTATTACTCTTATCTGTGTTTTTTTTTCTGTGCTTTTCTCAGCTGATTTATGGCCAAAGCCAAACGGTGTAAAATTTTATGGAAACCCAATTGCAAAAGTGAATTTTTTTTTTAAGCTCAAAATGTATGCATTTAAGTAAAAAAAGTTCACAAAAGTGGAAAATCCCTGATAAAGACGGCTGCAGCCATGGTGTCTCTTGTTTCTGAAGCTGGAAATGAAGGACGAGGTGACGCCGCTCCCAGGAGAGGTGACAGGTGGGAGAGCGAGAGGTGGACTCGGCGCCTATTAGATATTTGCATCACTCGGCCATAAACATCTCCGGTGATAATTCCCCTTTAGGTTTTATGTCCCCTTTGAATTGGTTTGATCCCATAATGTCGCCCTCGCACCAAAAACGTTTGCGCACCCCTGAGTTACACGCTGATATAAATGTAGTGAAAGATGAAAACTTACATAAAGCACAACTCACCTCGCGAAGAGCAAATCCTCCTCCCGCTACTCCGAGCAAAGGAATAAAAAGCTATGACCGCCATAATGCGAATAAAAAGATGAGTTCTGATCTTCGAGGCCTCGGGCCCGGTCCTCGAGGGGTTAATACGAGGGACCTAAACGTTTCTTGTTTCTTATAAAAATGCCGAGCCTCAGCCAAAATGTAATAATCACTGCGGCAGAAATTACCGGCTGATCTGCAAGAAGAGATTTCACATACTGAGCTGCAATGGAGCGCGCAGCACAAAGCGGAAAACAGCAGCAGAATCAGGGGGTGCAGGGAGTTTTGCAACAAATCTAGCTAAATTATTGAGTAAGTGACAGGTGTTTTATAAAGGGAAATCTCGATGGTAAACATGTCCGGTGTATCCACTGCATGTGCCATATATACCGGAGAGAAACCGCGTCACCTGCTCAGCTCTTTCTGTAACTGAAAGCAGCCGTCTGAATCAGTGATTGGAGATCACAGGCCCCAACGCCTGTAGGTCAATGTGCCCCAAGATGGACCCTCCGTACTGGGAAACTGCGACACTTTCCCCTCTCACTAGTTCTGATCTCCCCATTATCACAATGTAAATCAGAATCCCATGGTCACGTCTTTTCTATTGGCAGCAGGGGGGAGTATAACCCTGTACTCTGCTGTGTGACTGCTGTTTCCTGTATATCAGCTGCTGTCTCCTCTCCGCCCAGCAGGGGGCAGTATAACCCTGTACTGTGCTGTGTGACTGCTGTTTCCTGTATATCAGCTGCTGTCTCCTCTCTGCCCAGCAGGGGGCAGTATAACCCTGTACTCTGCTGTGTGACTGCTGCCTCCTGTATATCAGCCCCTGTCTCCTCTCCGCCCAGCAGGGGGCAGTATAACCTGTACTCTGCTGTGTGACTGCTGCCTCCTGTATATCAGCTCCTGTCTCCTCTCCACCCAGCAGGGGCAGTATAACCCTGTACTCTGCTGTGTGACTGCTGTCTCCTGTATATCAGCTCCTGTCTCCTCTCCTCCCAGCAGGGGCAGTATAACACTGTACTCTGCTGTGTGACTGCTGCCTCCTGTATATCAGCTCCTGTCTCCTCTCCGCCCAGCAGGGGGCAGTATAACCCTGTACTCTGCTGTGTGACTGCTGTCTCCTGGATATCAGCTCCTGTCTCCTCTCCGCCCAGCAGGGGGCAGTATAACCCTGTACTCTGCTGTGTGACTGCTGTCTCCTGTATATCAGCTCCTGTCTGCTCTCAGCCCAGCAGAGGGCAGTATAACCCTGTACTCTGCTGTGTGACTACTGTCTCCTGTATATCAGCTCCTGTCTCCTCTTCGCCCAGCAGAGGGCAGTATAACCCTGTACTCTGCTGTGTGACTACTGTCTCCTGTATATCAGCTCCTGTTCCTCCCCTCTGCCCAGCAGGGGCAGTATAACCCTGTACTCTGCTGTGTGACTGATGTCTCCTGGATATCAGCTCCTGTCTCCTCTCTGCCCAGCAGGGGGCAGTATAACCCTGTACTCTGCTGTGTGACTGATGTCTCCTGGATATCAGCTCCTGTCTCTCTCTCGCCCAGCAGGGGGCAGTATAACCCTGTACTCTGCTGTGTGACTGCTGTCTCCTGGATATCAGCTCCAGTCTCCTCTCCCCCAGCAGGGGGCAGTATAACCCTGTACTCTGCTGTGTGACTGCTGTCTCCTGTATATCAGCTTCCAGTCTCAGCTCCGCCCAGCAGGGGGCAGTATAACCTGTACTCTGCTGTGTGACTGCTGTCTCCTGTATATCAGCTCCTGTCTCCTCTCCGCCCAGCAGGGGGCAGTATAACCCTGTACTCTGCTGTGTGACTCCTGTCTCCTGTATATCAGCTCCTGTCTCCTCTCCGCCCAGCAGGGGGCAGTATAACCCTGTACTCTGTTGTGTGACTGCTGTCTCCTGTATATCAGCTCCTGTCTCCTCTCAGCCCAGCAGGGGGCAGTATAACCCTGTACTCTGCTCTGTGACTGCTGTCTCCTGTATATTAGCTCCTGTCTACTCTCCGCCCAGCAGGGGGCACTATAACCCTGTACTCTGCTGTGTGACTGCTGCCTCCTGTATATCAGCTCCAGTCTCCTCTCCGCCCAGCAGGGGCAGTATAACCCTGTACTCTGTTGTGTGACTGCTGTCTCCTGTATATCAGCTCCTGTCTCCTCTCCGCCCAGCAGGGGGCAGTATAACCCTGTACTCTGCTGTGTGACTGCTGTCTCCTGTATATCAGCTCCTGTCTCCTCTCCGCCCAGCAGGGGCAGTATAACCCTGTACTCTGCTGTGTGACTGCTGCCTCCTGTATATCAGCTCCAGTCTCCTCTCCGCCCAGCAGGGGGCAGTATAACCCTGTACTCTGCTGTGTGACTGCTGCCTCCTGTATATCAGCTCCAGTCTCCTCTCCGCCCAGCAGGGGGCAGTATAACCCTGTACTCTGTTGTGTGACTGCTGTCTCCTGTATATCAGCTCCTGTCTCCTCTCCGCCCAGCAGGGGGCAGTATAACCCTGTACTCTGCTGTGTGACTGCTGTCTCCTGTATATCAGCTCCTGTCTCCTCTCCGCCCAGCAGGGGGCAGTATAACCCTGTACTCTGCTGTGTTACTGCTGTCTCCTGTATATCAGCTCCTGTCTCCTCTCCGCCCAGCAGGGGGCAGTATAACCCTGTACTCTGTTGTGTGACTCCTGCCTCCTGTATATCAGCTCCTGTCTCCTCTCCGCCCAGCAGGGGGCAGTATAACCTGTACTCTGTTGTGTGACTGCTGTCTCCTGTATATCAGCCCCTGTCTCCTCTCCGCCCAGCAGGGGGCAGTATAACCCTGTACTCTGTAGTGTGACTGCTGTATCCTGTATATCAGCTCCTGTCTCCTCTCCGCCCAGCAGGGGGCAGTATAACCCTGTACTCTGCTGTGTGACTGCTGTCTCCTGTATATCAGTCCTGTCTCCTCTCCGCCCAGCAGGGGGCAGTATAACCCTGTACTCTGCTGTGTGACTGCTGTCTCCTGTATATCAGCCCTGTCTCCTCTCCGCCCAGCAGGGGGCAGTATAACCCTGTACTCCTGCTGCTGTTCTGTATCGCTCCTTCTTCCGCCACAGGCTTCCCTACCGTGGGATCCGTCCCTGAGCAGTACCTGTCTCCTGTCGGTGTCCTGTATAACCTGTACTCCTCTCGTCAGCGGCTGCTGTATACCCTGTACTCTCTTGCTGCCAGCGGGCGTATACAGCCCGTGTGCTCTCCGTCCGCGGGGGCAGATATAACCCTGTACCTCTGTTGCGCAGGTGCTGCCGTATAACCTGTCTTGCTGTTCTCTCTGTCTCCTGTATATCACTCCGTCTCCTCTCCGCCCACAGGGCAGTATAACCTGTACTTGCTGTATCTGCTTCCTTTTAGCTGTTCCCCCGCGGGGCGTTACCTGTACGTTGTCTCTTCTCTGTATATACCTCTCCTCTCGCCGATAACCCTGTACTCTGCGGTGCTCGTTCGTTACGCCTTCCTCCCCCGCGTACTGTGGACGCTGTCTCCTGTATATCACCCTTCCCTCCCCACAGGGCAGTATAACCCGTACTCTGTTTGATGCTGCTCTGTATATCAGCCCTGTCTCCTCTCCCCCAGCAGGGGCATATAACCTGTACTCTGCTTGTACTGCTTCTCCGTAATCAGCCCTGTCTCCTCTCCGCCAGCAGGGCATATAACCCTGTACTCTGTGTGTGACTGCTGTCTCCTGTATATCACCCTGTCTCCTCTCCGCCCAGCAGGGGCAGTATAACCCTGTACTCTGCTGTGTGACTGCTGTCTCCTGTATATCAGCTCCTGTCTCCTCTCCGCCCAGCAGGGGGCAGTATAACCCTGTACTCTGCTGTGTGACTGCTGTCTCCTGTATATCAGCTCCTGTCTCCTCTCCGCCCACAGGGGACAGTATAAACCCTGTACTCTGCTGTTGTGACTGCTGTCTCCTGTATATCAGCTCCTGTCTCCTCTCCTCCCAGCAGGGGCAGTTATAACCTGTACTCTGCTGTGGGTGACTGCGTCTCCTGTATATCAGCTCCAGTCTCCTCTCCGCCCAGCAGGGGGCATATAACCCTGTAACTCTGCGTGTGACGCTGTCTCCTGTATATCAGCTCCTGTCCTCCTCTCCGCCCCAGCAGGGGGCAAGTATAACCCTGTACTCTGCTGTGTGACTGGCTGTCTCCTGTATATCAGCCCCTGTCTCCTCTCCACCCAGCAGGGGGCAGTATAACCCTGTACCTGGCTGTGTGAACTGCTGTCTCCTGTATATCAGCTCCTGTCTCCTCTCCGCCCAGCGGGGGGCAGTATAACCCTGTACTCTGCGTTGACTGCTGTCTCCTGTATATCCAGCCCCTGTCTCCTCTCCACCCAGCAGGGGCAGTAAACCCTGTACCCTGCTGTGTGACTGCTGTCTCCTGTATATCAGCTCCTGTCTCCTCTCCGCCCAGCAGGGGCAGTATAAACCCTGTACTTCTGCTGTGTGACTGCTGTCTCCTGTATATCAGCTCCTGTCTCTGTGTAGCCCTGGTACACAATACCAGGAGGATGAGTGAGAGGTAACAGTTAAGGCTCTTTTCATGACATCATCAGACACCTTCTGAACAACCCAGCAGGGTGTGGAAGGGAGTGATTTTCTAGTCAGTCAGTTTCCTGTCCTTGGACAGAGGTAGACGTGTCCAGTTTGAGCCTGTCTTCAGTTCAGAACGTGGGCTGGTACAGGTGGTCTAATTCACCTTAGTCTAGTCAAGCTGTGCCCCACATGGAAGAAAGACTGAACTAACTATTAAGAGTCGAGCAAATCGAAAGGGCAAATGGAAGGAAGATTATTGGAAAAGTGCGTTTGGCTTGGAAGAGTCCTGCCACGTTGCTACCGGGTTACTGGGGACCGAAGGATCACTATAGCTACAAGCATAGTGAAGAGAAAACCCAGAGATTTACCGGACCCTAGGTCGCGGCAAACAAGCCCCTTATAGTCAGTACGTAACTGGGTCAGGGGAAGTGAAACTTTGAGTCTCTGCAGGACAAAATAAGAATTCAGCTCCTTCATAGAAAGGCTCCTAACACTAAACTGACAGGAAGCAAGCTTTGGATAAGCTGGAATCATAGAGGGAACTACGCTTCAGGTGGTCGTACTCATCTTCATTGGACAGTAAAGGAGGCCCTAAGTTGCTTAGCTGTTGCCTCAAAGCTCATCCTCCACTAACCCCATCAGCCTCCCTGGGACCTGCTTGAACATCTTACAAGTAAAGGTATGGAAAGACGCTGACGGTGTGAGACTGTGTTATTTATCTGCACCCGACTTCACTAACTTCATAGACTTTGAGGGACCCAGTCCCACCTGTAGGGGACCCGACATCTAGCTGCCTCACCATCCCCTCAGAGATCTACAGCAGCGCTGTACTAATTACCAGAAGACTACAGTGGCGCACGAACTGTATATAAAACCTATCCCCTGTAAATATATCCCCAACATACGCCAGACCGCCAGGCCACAGGACCGAGCCACAGCTACCTGTGACAA